>PVIH01007311.1:0-22052 GCA_004025045.1 Sigmodon hispidus
CTGGGTGTATACCCTAAAGAGGCACATTCACACTCCAAAGGTATTAGCTCAACTATGTTCATAGCAGCATTATTTGTAATAGCAAGAACCTGGAAACAACCTAGATGTCCCTCAACTGAAGAATGGATTAACAAACTGTGGTACATCTACACAATGGAATACTACTCAGCAGTAAGAAAAAAATGATATCCTAAAATTCCCAGGCAAATGAATGGATTTGGAGAATATCCTCCTGAGTGAGGTATCACAATCTCAGAAAGATAAGCAGGGGATGTACTCACTCATTAGTGGTCTCTAAACAAACAAACAAACAAACAAGAAAAAAGCAAAGCATGCCCAAGCGGCAAACCACAACCACCAAACAGCTTGGTATCAGAAACACCCTGGACTGACCCTTCAGACCCCACTCCAACTATAGGAACACTTGACTCACTCTTGAGGGAGGGTGGACAAAACTGGATTTGGCCAGGAGTGGAGACTGATCCAAGCATTATTGGGTCAGTGTGACCATAGGACTGTCTGCTCCCTGCCCAGGGAGGGGATGGGGATTTGTGGAGAAGAAAAAGTGACCTGATGTGGTGGGAGGGGGAAGGGACCTTGAATAAGGATATACAGGGATGAAAAAGAAAAAATTCAGAGGGAAAGCTGAACACAAAGTAAATATATGTGTAGCAATCTTATTTTGCATTATCACCCTTGATAAGTCATGCTTATGATTTTTATCTTCTTTATAGTTATTGTTAACTTTTCAGCATTTTAAATTCATTTTACTGTTTTTTGATAAATACAAAATAAATTTTAAAAAAAAGAAAAAAAAAGAGCACTGACTGTTCTTCCGGAGGACCTGAGTTCATTCCCAGCATCCACATGGCAGCTAAGAACTGTCTGTAATTCCAAGATCTGACACCCTTACACAGTTATACATGCAGGAAAAACACCAATTCACATAAAATAAAAAATAAATATTAAAAATGGTTTTTAAAAAAATTAGAATTAATTTCCCCAAGTATCCAGAAATACCAATATTGGGCATATACCCAAAGGATGCACATTTGTACCCCAAAGGCATTAGCTCAACTGTGTTCATAGGAGCATTATTCGTAATAGCAAGAACCTGGAAACAACCTAGATGCTCCTCAACTGAAGAATGGATTAACAAACTCTGGTACACCTACACAATGGGGTACTACTCAGCAGTAAAAAAAAAATAATAATAATAACGAAATCCTAAAGTTTTCAGGCAAATGGATGAATTTGGAGGATATCCTTCTGAGCGAGGTATCACAAGCCCAGAAAGATAGGCATGGGATGTACTCATTCATAAGTGGATTTTAGACAAAAAGCAAAGAATACCCAACCTGCACACCACAACCCCTAAACAGCTTGGGACCAAAAGGAACTTAAGTGAGACATCCAGGGATTTCCTCAGGAAGGGAAAATAAAGAAGATCTTATTACCAAATTGAGATCATAATGAGTATCAACCAAGGAGAGGTGGAAACAAATCATGAGAGAAGGAGATGGTTGAATGAGAGGAGCAACTAAGAGGGAGGAAAAAAGAGATGGATATCTTGGTAAAGGAAGCCAGTGTGGAGTAGGAAAGAGACCGGGTGCTAGGAAAACCCCCAAGAACTCATAGGATATTCCTGGCTAGGTCCCCAACCAATGATGGCAGGGGTGCCTAAACAGGACTTCCCCTATAATTAAATGAATAATCACCCTAAGTGTCACCACAGAACCAACATCCCATAACGAATGGAGGTGGAGGCAGAGATCCATGGATGAGCACTGTGCTGAGCTCCCCTTACAGCTGGAGAGTGGGGAGAAGAGTCTGTATGAACAAGGAGATGGGGAGTATGAGGAGGAGTCCCACAGAAATGGCTGTCTGGAGCTCTGGAGAGCACACTGAATCAAGAACAGTTCCTGGGGAACCATAGGACAAAGAGCTAGGTCCTCCAAGGGTAGGCAACTGTCTATTAGCATGGTCAGTATGTAGAGCCTCGAGGGGTAGGATCAGACTGAGTTACTGTAAATGGGCTGGCACCTTGGAGACCATTCCCAGCAGAGGAGTGCCTAACCCAGTCTTGATATTAAGACGAGAAAAATTGGACCTTCCTGGAGTGGATGCACCATGCTGAGCTGACCCACCTTGGGACTTCTTTCCTTTTGGGGAGGGGATTAGGGAATGAGGTGGGGGCAGGCTAAAGGCAGACTGGGAGGGATTGAAAACAAGGAAGTGTTGGTTTCGCACATGAGATCAGACACACTACCAGGGCCACATGGGAGTTGCCAGGTGAGTACAGGGGCAAAGAAACAGAAAAGAGAGAGAGAGACTTCCACGTGGCAGGCCTCTAGTGGGCAAGCCTTGGGGCATGCCCTTAATACGCAGGGCAGCGTGTTCTGCTGACGTCATTTTGGCTTTACCAGGTGGCGGTTACATTCTTATCCCTCCGGGGACCATGTTGGGTTCACCACATGGCATGCCAGGAATCCTTACAGCAAAAATGGATGAGCAGAGGGATACATGGCAAAAAAACAAAACAAAACAACAACAACAAAAAAGACCTTTTTTAAAATAAATAAATTATAAAAGAAAGGAAAAAAGAAACCAACACCCACATTTCCAAGAGGTGGATGATTTTTGATCTTTCACTGAATTTTTAATATTTGTCATCATGTAAGGGGGTGGTTACAAGTTGTTATTGAGTATGGTCAAAAAAGGGGGGTTGATATGATAAAAAGGTAGATTATTGAGTCTACTTTCAAACTAAAAAAGCAACTACTGATCTTAAATAATTTATATTGGTTTGGATTTTTGTATTTAAGGTTATTTTTATTATAGTGTACATATGTTTATACTTTTGTTTAAGATATTTTGTATATTAGTACAAATTTGAGGCTATTATCCTTATACCATACATCTGTTTCTACTTTTGTTCAACTTGTTTAATTATGCAATGGGAAGTTTTAGTCCTTAAAAGCTATTTAGTGGGCTGGAGAGATGGCTCAGAAGTTAAGAGCACTGACTGTTCTTTTAGAGGTCCTAATTTCAATTTCCAGCACCACATGGTGGCTCAGATATCAGATCTATAATGACATCTGATGTCTTCTTCTATTATATGTGTACATAATAAAAAAAGAAATCTTAAAAAAACAAAAGCTATTTAGGATAATAAAGAAATACAGGCTAAGAGTCACCCATAACCATCAAAATTATAGTCATGATAGTTTGGTTTTTCTATGTATACAAAGATATATTTTAGATAGGTAATCTTCAAACACTTCAAAGACCTACAGAATATGGCATTTAAAATTAACTTAGACTTTTCTCAACATGAGACGTGTCTGTTCTTGGTAGCATTGTTCTACCTCTAAAGAGGATGATGGACAGTAAAGAGACTCCATGGGGAATTTGCTTTCTTTGTGGCATAAGCTAGCCATTATGGCAACAAACTGTCCTTGCCTCTACTGCTAACAGTTGCTGTTCAAACCGGACAAGCAGGACACAAAGAATGGTGACTGACAAACTTTGCCAAGACAAGGTAGGATAGTACTTCAAAATTTCCTGCTTCTGAAAAAAGTCTGTCAGATATTCTAGACCTGTAGGCCAAAGATGGATGCCCCAACATTGCAGAGGAACCTTAGATGACTGTCCAGACAGCTAGTTTTTTCTATCATTTCTCCCTCCTTTTTTGGAGAAGTGGGGTCACTTGTTTGTGCTTCCTGCTTACTCAGGTAATATTTGCTCCTCAAGGTCTTTGATGGGGTTGAAAACTAGACAGTACAGTTACAGTTCTCCTGAATCTTGGCAAAAGGCATATTAGGTAGAAAACTTGGAACTCTTCAGGAGAGAAAAACTAATGAAGTAATCTCTATAAATTTGCCAATTACTTTTGAACTAGACATTCAGAATATATTTCTTACTAATAGTTATTCTTGTTATATGTAGTTTCATCTTTGTTAAGGTTATTATTTTTTCTTTTTATTTGGGCAATACATGATAATAATTCTTATTGTATATAGTTACTATGTTAGAGTTAGAACTTTTCCTTCTTTTTTATTTAAAAAGTTTTTCAATACTCACCACTGCTCCCTCTCCCTCCCTCCTCCCAGTTCTCCTTCAGCCCCCACCAACCCCTTCCCCCCATCTATTGCCCAGGGAAGGCAAGGACTCCAAGGTGAGTTGGTTTACTCTGGCATATCCAGTTGACATAGAATTGAGCCCCTTCCTGAAGAATCAAGGCAGAGTAAGGTGCTCCTCTGTAGGCAATGAGCTCCAAGAAACAAGTTCATGCACCAGGAATACACTCTAGTCTGACTGAAAAAGGCTCCACAGACTGCCCACATCCTTTGACTGTCATCAACATTCAGAGAGTTTAGTTCCTTTCCCTGAAAGTTACTCGGTGGTTATTTCAGAGCCAGTGTGCTCCCAATGGCTCAGGTCAGCCATCTCTGTGGGTCTCCTCCTTATGATCCTTATCCCTTTGCTCATATACTCTCCTCTCTCTCTCCTCAGCTGGATCAGGAGCTCGACCTGGTGCTGAGGTCTAGATCTCTGCTTCTGCCTCTATCCATTGCTGGATGAAGAACCTTTCCTTCATAATTAGACAAAAAGGAGGAAATGTTATGTGAATTCTATCACCACCACTCTGCTAGCCATCTGATATAAGCATTGGCCCAAGATGCAAGGTTTTCTTTTTTTTTAAAAAAAAAAAAAAAAAACAACTTTATTTTATTTATTTATTTGCCTTGGTGTTTGCCTGAAACTGGAACTACAGACAGTTGTTAGCTGCCATGTGGGTGCTGGGAATTGAACCCGGGTCCTCTGGAAGAGCAGACGGTGCTCTTAACCGCTGAGCCATCTCTCCAGCCCCCGATGCAAGGTTTTCATTGGGGATGGATATGAATGAGGGAGAAGTAAATTTTTTGAGTGAGTAGTGAGCAATAGTGGGTGTAAGCTGTGGCTTGTGACTTGGTTCCAGTTCCCTATTTGTTCTTTAATATTTGTGCATAGATCTTATTTAATAATAAGTGGTTAAAAAATTATCATCTCTCCCTCTCCTTCCCCCTCCCTCTCCTCTGTTCTCTCTCTCTCTCTCTCTCTCTCTCTCTCTCTCTCTCTCTCTCTCTCTTCTCTTTTCTCTCTCTCTCTCTCTCTCTCTCTCTCTCTCTCTCTCTCTTTCTCTCTCTCTCTCTCTCTCTCTCTCTCTCTCTCTCTCTCTCTTTCTCTCTCTCTCTCTTTCTCTCTCTCATTTCAAATTATAGTCCAGGCTTGCCTTGAAGTCAAGATTCTTCTGCCTAAACCACCCAAGTGCTGGAATTATGAACATACACAACCACTCCCAGCCCCAAGTTTTTATGTTCATACTATAGTTCAACAATCTTTACCAAATAAGGGGAAGGAAATGGTGGAAGGAGAGTCTGATTAAAAGTATAGTCTATATGCTCAAAGAAGCCATTGAGTTTGACAATGAACCATAATTTGCATCTTTTCACATGACTTCTCCTCTACCAAGAATTTCCTTCTTCAATTTGTCTCCCTGACATTGGCAAAGCATTTTCCACCTTTCACTATTTCTCCATTCTCTCCCTCATTTCTCCAATCACATAGTCACCTCACTTACCACTCCTATACTTAGTTCATAGTCAAAACTCGCTACTTTATCCCTGTTACTTTCACTATATCTATCACAGCCATTCTGGCATTAATTGCAAATATTTGTCTTTATTTGTAACTAATTACAAGTAATTCTTTTTCATTGGACTTGTGACTCTTTGAAAGCATAGATTATATGCCTTTTTATCTCTAAAGTCTAATAGAAAGGATGGTAAAAAGCAGTCAATAAATATTTGGCAAATGAATAGCCAAATGGAGCTTCTAATGTGAGCCTAAGTTTTTGAAAAGATAGTAATTGCAATTGTGGAAATAACTATATACAGGACACAGTTACTTTGGCACAATGTAAATAGAATTCTATTATGAGACATTTTTGCTTCATTTCTTAATCAGTTAATTATTCCATACAAGTTGTTTATTTTCATTTTAAACAATAGATGAACAAAATTTCTGAGAAGCAGATGGTTCTATTTACTAAGGATGTGAAAGTATATACTAGCTTGAAGGGAAAGATGACTCATAAAAGCAAAAGAAAAATAACAATCGCTGAAATAGCATGAGTCAGCCATAATAGCCACCTACAGAATTGCAAGGAAACAAATGTGTTACATTTAACAAGCAAGGGAAAACAATAATGTCCTTTATGATAAAATATAAAATACTTGAAATACCAACCTACAAAAAACTATATGTTTTGGCTTAAAGCAACTCAATCTATGCTAGTAGGTATGTCTAAATGCTTTTTTGTTCATACAAATACTACTATAGAAAACTTTCAGATCTCCTCATTGTTTACCAATACATATTTGAAAGTAAACACTATTCTCTCCAGTCTAGAGGCACTGTACACATCATACTTAACATCTCTGTCCAACCAGACCCTATGCTCTTGTGTCAAGGCATAGCCTGGTATGTCTCCCTTATCCTTCCTCACATTCATACATATTCCTCAAACCCCTAGGTCTAGCCCAGGTGCCATGTCAGTACCCTCACCTAGTCTAGCCACCCCTACTTATGCTACTCTCCACCTGCAGGCCCCTCATGTACCCCACACAATCTCTCTGCCTAGCCAGGTCCTGTACATCTTGTATCAGTCTGACCTGTTGAATCCAACAGATCTTTCCCTGCACATACTCTCTTCAACCTACACATCCACCCCCAAATGTTAGGCTAAGATCACAATGCATATCTATCTTACATGCCAATCCAGTGCCTTGTGTCCACCTGACTTCCTTCCACTTAAACTATATCCAACCCTTAGGCCCAACCCAGCCACATACTCTGTGCTCCTCCCCAAATTGCTATGTCCATTTCAGACACAGAACTAACAGAAGATATCCATGTGCCCAGATTTCATCACAAAATACAATAAATAGAAGATATCCATGTGCCCAGATTTCATCACAAAATACAATAAATATAAAAGATCAAGGCAGTATCATAAACTTCATTAAAGAATTTAGAGTTTAAAGAAGAAACAAAGAAACAGCTAATAAACTTAAAGAAGATAATAAACACCTTAGTGATGATCAAAAAAGCATAAACATAAAGCCAACGCAATCAAGAATTTGAAAACAGAACAAAGAGATAGAAATATTGAAAAGAACTCAACCTGAAATAAAGATAGAACTGAAAATCTCAATAACCCAAGTAGGAAACTCAAGGGTAAGCCTTACAAGTTGAATGAAAGAAGCAGAAGATAGATATCAGGACTTGAGGATAAAGTTGAGGATCTAGACCAAACAAACAGGAAATTAAAAAAAAAAAACTTCTAAAAACACAGAAAAAGAATATTCAGGAAATGTATGATGTCAAGAAAAGACCAAACATTCAAATTATAAGTATGAATGGGGAAGAACTATTCCAGGTACATGGCATAGACCAGATCTTCAACAAGATCATAGAAGAAAACTTCTCCAAACTAAGAATAGGTACATTCACACAAATACAAGAAACACACCTACCACCAAATAGATAAGACCACAAAAGAAAATTTCTGGCAGACCCATGTCTAGAGTGGACTCAGAGGTGAGCTAATTCCAGTTCCTGGGCTGCTCTGAGAATTCCTCTCCAGGGCCGTGGTCACACCCATGGCTCTGACCTCACACCCTCAACCAGTAGTCAGGCCCTAGGCTAGAGCTTGGAGGGACCTTCCCCAGCAATCCCTACAAACACATAGCAGGAGGGACCTCCCATGGCTGGGCCCCACATCCAAGGCCAGCTGTTTCATCATAGACAGGCACATTAGAACCAGAGAACTAAGTCCAGAGTGGAGTCAGAGATAGTGCACACCCTATGTTCATTAGCAGACAGGAGACACACAAGCCCTCTTGCCACAACTGACTAGAAACTAACTAGGAGTGAACCATTGAAGCAATAGGCAGACGCAAGGGCAAGAGTACATATAACAATATAAAGAACAACAAGGCAACACCAGAAGAAACTGGCGGTTCTACAACTATAAGACCTGAACAGAGCAATGAAGAGGAATCAGAAGGAAACAACATCAAAAACATCTTTATGAAGATTATAGAAGCCTTAAAAGAAGATATAAAAAATTCCCTGAAAGAAATAGAAGAAAATACAAACAAAAAATTAGAAGGGATGAACAAAACCTGGAAAGAAAACCAAGAAAAGAAAAACCAAAACATGAAAGAAACATGCCAGGAACTAAAAAATTGAAATAGAAGCAATAAAAAAAGCACAAAATGAGGCAAAGGTGAAAACAGAGAATCTGAAAAAAAAGAACTGGATATACAGACACAAGCATAACCAACAGAATCCAAGAGATGGAAGAGAGAATCTCTGGAGTGGTAGACTCAATAGCAGAAATAGATATATCAGTCAAAGAAAACACTAAAACCAAAAAAGTCATAACATAAAATGTTCAGGAAATTTGGGACACCATGAAAGACCTAACCTGAGAATAATAGGAAGAGAAGAAGGAGAAGAATATCAGCTTAAAGGCACAGATAATGTATTCAATAAAATCATAGAAGAAAACTTTCCCAACCTAAAAAAGGAAATGCCTATAAAGATACAAGAAGCTTACAGAACACCAAATAGATTAGATCGCAGAAAAAAGTCTGCTTGCCACATAATAATCAAGCTACAAAACATACAGAACAAAGAAAAAAATTTTAAGAGATGCAAAAGAAAAGGGCCAACTTACCTATAAAGGCAGACGTATCAGAATAACACCAGACTGTTCAATGGAAACAATGAAAGTGGAAACACACCTGGGCAGAAGGTATACAGACACTAAAAGAGCATGGGTGCCAACCTAGACTACTATCAGCAAAACTATCAATCAACATAGATGGAGTAAACAAGATATCTCATGACAAAATCAAATTTAAACAACACTTATCCACAAATCTGGCTCTACAGAAAGTACTAGAGGGAAAATTCTAACCTAAGGATCCCAGATAGACTCATGAAACCACAAACAATCAATTATCCCACAGAAGAAAAGCCCAAAGAAAGGAAATATCCACCAAAAAAAAAACAGGAAATAACAATTAGTGGTCACTAATATCCCTTAATATCAATGGATTCAACTCATCTATAAAAAGACACACACTAACAAGATGGATACAAAAACAGAAGCCATCCTTCTGCTGCATACAAGAAACACACCTCAACCACAAAGACAGACACAGAGTCAGAATAAAGGGTTGGGAAAAGATTTTCCAATCAAATGGCCCCAAGAAACAAGTTGGTGTTGCCATCCAAATATCTAATAAAGTAAACTTCAAACTAAAATCAATCAAAAAGGACCAGGATGAACATTACTTATTTATCTCAGGAAAAACTGATCAAGATGAGATCTCAATACTGAATACTTATGCTCCTAATATAAGGGTATCTACATATGTAAAAGAAAAACTACTAAAGTGCACACCCTACATCAAATGTCACACTCTAATAGTAGGAGACTTCAATACCCCACTTTCACTCTTGGAAAGGTCAATCAAACAGAGACTCAATGGAGAAATAAGGGGTCTAACAGAGGTTATGATGAAAATGAACTTAAGTATTTACAGAAGCTTCCAAAGGAATATATATATGTCTCAGCACCACATGGAATTTTCTCTAAAATTGACCTCATAATTGGTCATAAAGCAATATCAATAGATACAAAAAAATGGAAATTACCCCTTGTATTATACCAGACCACCATGGTCTAAAGTTAGAATTCAATAACATCAAAAATTACAGAAAGCCTACCAACTCATGGAAACTAAATATCTTTCAACTGAACTACCTCTGGGTCAAGGAAGAAATTAAAAAAGAAATCAAAGTCTTCCTAGGAATTAATATAAAGGAATCCACAACATACCCAAACCTATGAGACACAATGAAAGCAGTCTTAAAAAGAAAATTCATGGCACTAGATGCCTATATGAAAAACCTAGAGAAATCCCACCCTAGAGAACTAACAGCACACTAACAGCACAGCTGAAAGCCTTAGAACAATTAGAAGCAAACTCACCTAGAAGGAATAGACAGCCGGAAATAATCAAACTTAGAGCTGAAATCAATACAATTGAAACAAAAAGAACAATACAAAGAATCAATGAATCAAAAAGTTGGTTCTTTGAGAAAGTCAACAAGATAGATAAATCTTTATCTAACCTAACCAAAAAGCAGAGAGAGAGTGTCCAAATCAACAAAATCAGAAATGAAAAGGGGGCATAGCAACAGACCCCCAGGAAATTCAAAGAATTACTTTGAAAATCTATACTCCACACAAATGGAAAACCTGGAAGAAATGGACAGCATTCTCGACAGGTAGCATTTACCAAAATTAAATCAAGATCAGATTAAAGACCTAACCAGATTTATAACACCAAAGGAAATTGAAGCTGTCATTAAAAGGCTCCCAAGTAAAAAAAAAAAAAAAAAAAAAAAGCCCAGGTCCAGATGGTTTCACTGTAGAATTCTACCAGACATTCAAAGAAGAACTAATACCAATATTCCTCAAATTGTTCCATACAGTAGAAATTGAAGGAATATTGCAAAACCTTTTATGGAGCAACAATAACCCTAAAACCCAAGCCACTCAAAGAAGCAACAAAGAAAGAAAATTACAGATCAATTTCCCTCATGAATATTGATGCTAAAATTCTCAACCAAATTCTGACAAACCAAATACAACAACATATAAAAATATCATCCACCACGATCAAGTAGGCTTCATCCCAGAAATACAGAGATGGTTCAATATACAAAAAACTGTAAATGTCATCCACCATATAAACAAACTGAGGGAAAAGAAACCATATGATCATATCCTTAGACGCCAAAAAGGCCTTTGACAAATTCCAGCACTCCTTTATGATAAAAGTCCTGGAAAGATTAGGAATACAGGGAAAATATCTAAATATAATAAAAATGATTTACAAGAAACTGACAGTCAACATCAAAATAAATGAAGAAATACACAAAGCAATCCCACTAAAATCAGGAACTAGACAAGACTGTCTCCTCTCCCCTTATCTATTCAATACAGTTCTCAAAGTTTTAGCTAAAACAATAAGAGAACAAAAGGAGATTAAGGGGATATAAATTGAAAAAAAAGAAGTAAAACTATCTGTTTTTGCAGATGATATGATTGTATACATAAGTGACCACAAAATTCTACCAGGGAACTTCTACAGCTAATAAACACCTTTAGCAATGTAGCAGAATACAAGGTTAACTCAAAGAAATCAGTAGCCCTCCTATATACTAAGATAAAAGGGCTGAAAAAGAAATAAGGGAAACATCACCTTTTATAATAGCTGCAAATAGTATTAAATACCTTGGTGTAACTATAACCAAAAAAGTAACAGATCTATTTGACAAAAACTTTAAATCACTGAAGAAAGAAATTGAAGAGGATTTCAGAAAATGGAAAGATCTCCTATGTTCCTAGATAGGTAGGATCAAAATAGTAAAAATGGCAATCTTACCAAAAGCAATCTACAGAGTCAATGCAA
Source organism: Sigmodon hispidus (assembly GCA_004025045.1). Taxonomy (NCBI): domain Eukaryota; kingdom Metazoa; phylum Chordata; class Mammalia; order Rodentia; family Cricetidae; genus Sigmodon; species Sigmodon hispidus. The sequence continues at coordinate 11,601 of PVIH01007311.1, forward strand.
TTCCCATCAAAATTCCAACACAATTTTTTATAGACCTTGAAAGAACAATACTCAATTTCATTTGGAATAACAGGAAAGCCAGGATTGCCAAAACAATTTTGCTCAACAAAAGAACCTCAGAAGGCATCACCATACCTGACCTCAAGTTATACTATAGAGCTACAGTAATAAAAAAACAGACTGGTACTGGCATAAAAACAGACTTGTGGATCAATGGAATCAAATCAAAGACCCTGACATTAACCCACACACTTATGGACCCCTGATTTTTGACAAAGAGGTCAAAAATATTTAATGGAAGAAAGTATCTTCAACAAATGGTGTTGGCATAGCTGGTTGGTAGTGTGTAGAAAAATGCAAATAGATCCAAGCCTGTCACCCTGTACAAAACTCAAATCCAAGTGGATCAAAGACCTCAGCATAAACCCAACCACACTGAACTTGATAGAAAAGAAAGTGGGAAATACCTTCAATGCACAGGTGACCATTTCCTAAATATAACACCAGTAGCACAGACACTAAGAACAACAATCAATAAGTGGGACCTCCTGAACTGAGAAGCTTCTGTAAAGCCAAGGATACTATCAATAAGACAAAACAACAGCCTGCAGAATGGGAAAAGATTTTCACCAACTCTACAAGTGACAGAGGACTAATCTCTAAAATATATAGAGAACCCAAGAAGCTAGAGTCCAAAGCCCTAAATAGCCCAATTTTAAAATGGGGTTCAGAACTAAAAAAGGAATTCTCAGCAGAATTACAAATGGCTGAAAGGCACTTTAAAAAGTGCTCAAAATCTTTAGCCATCAGAGAAATGCAAATCAAAACAATTTTGAGATACCACCTTACTTACACCTGTCAGAATTGCTAAGATAAAAAGCACAGATGACAGCCTTTGCTGGAGAGGTTGCAGAACAAGGGGAACACTCCTCCATTGTTGGTAGGAGTGTAAGCTTGTTCAGCCACTCTGGAATACAGTATGGAGGTTTCTCAGAAAACTGGGAATCAATCTCCCCAAGGACCCAGCAATACCATTACTGGGTGTATACCCTAAAGATGCACATTTTCACTCCAAAGGCATTAGCTCAACTATGTTCATAGCAGCATTATTCATAATAGCAAGAACCTGGAAACAACCTAGATGCCCCTCAACTGAAGAATGGATTAACAAACTGGTACATCTACACAATGGAGTACTACTCAGCAGTAAGAAAAAACGATATCCTAAAATTTGCAGGCAAATGGATGGATTTGGAGAATATCCTCCTGAGCGAGATATCACAAACTCAGAAAGATAAGCAGGGGATGTACTCACTCATTATGAACCCTAAACAAAAAAAAGCAAAAAGCAAAGCATGCCCAAGCTACAAACCACAACCACTGAATAACATGGGATCTGAAACACCTTGGACCAAATCCTTGGAGACCATTCCCTCCAGAGGAACACCTGACCCAGTCTTGATGTTGGGGTGAGGAAAGCAGATCTGCCTGGAGTGGATGCTGAACTAAGCCATATTGGGACCTTGGGACCTCCTGACCTTGCTAGAGAGGAGATACAGTGATGGGGAGGAGAGAGTGACTGGGAGGAGCAGGAGGGGGAAGGGAATTTAAACAAGGGGACACATGGATAAAATATATGACTTTACTCATAATGAAAAAATTTTTTAAAAACCAAAATTTTCATTTGAGATATATATGTCATGAGAAAAAAAAATAGTACAAAGTAAAATTCATACAAATAAAAAAAAACAAGTTTTATGAAAGAGTTGAATGCCATTGCCAAGGTTCCTGACAATATGTGGAGATGTCAGCCAGCTGGATGACAGTTTCTCTAACAGCATTTACCACTGTGGAGTTAGCAATAATGAAACTCTCAGTGTATCAAAATATATGGCTGAAGTACAAATAAGAAATAGATAAGGACTTTTCTAACAAGTTGAGAATCAGCACAGATATAACTGTTATCATGAAGTGTCAATATGTTGGAGCAGATGTACAGACAAAATGGTTGTATCCACAGATGGTCTAGTTTATGGACCTGCAGTATTTGACCTTTCATCACAGCAGAGCGTGTGATACAGATGACTCAGAGCAGGCTGCAGAAGAGCATTCCTTTCAATTCCGTGATATTCAAAAGTGCTTTTAAAATCACATCAACAGCACTCCCACCAAGGGAAGATGACTCATTACTCTCCCTACATGCATGCAGAGAATTTTCACATAACTATGGGCAAGGCAATCCTACTTCCTCTAGGTCACACATACTGGACAGCATTTGTCAACCATGATTCTTACAATATTTTTCACAGAACATATCATTTTTCTTTTGGAGAGCTTGTTCCAGGAATTATTAATCCTTTAGATGAATCTGAAAAAAAAAAAAGGCCACAGGCAGATGCTGAAATATTTCATTGCATTTGTACCAACAAAACCTACAAACATCCAAGATTTCAGCAGACATCCATCAATTCTCTGTGACAGAAAGGGAACAGGCATGCTCCAGGCAACTATGGGGTCTGTGGAATATATATAAAATGCTCAGTTCTCTCACAGTGACAGTCACTGAGGATCACATGCTTTTTGACAGCTTTTTTCCAGGCTTTGTGGATTCTTTGCAACAATAGGCATATTACCTGGAAATGGAAAATTATAGTAGAAATAATTTGTTGTCATTTCAGACTTGGATCCTACAGCTCATCTGTTCTGTCCTCTTTTATGATGGCCACGCAGACAACCATTTATCTTTTTAGAAAATAATACACATTAGCACCTCCTGAATAGAGGGAAAAAAACCTTTGCCTGAGACATAATACCTTCCAAATAATAAAATGTTATACAATATATTCAAAGGAAATATAAGAACCTAAAAACATGCTTATTTTTAAGAAGAAAGAAACAGACTAAAGTCCTTCCCATTGTGTCTGTTACAAAAGTCCTAGAGGAAATTATGCAGCTAATGGTGAGTTAGCCCAGCCAAAGTGACTAGTGAATACTCTCACAGCAAAAACACAGTATGGAAAGCAGAGCCTGGAAGACAGAAATAAAACCATATTTAAAGAAAGAGGTGTTGATAAATGCAAATGTATGCATATTTATGCTTTTAGAAAATGATGATGGGGGCTGGAGGGATGGCTCAGAGGTTAAGAGCACTGGCTGCTCTTCCGGAGGTCCAGAGTTCAATTCCCAGCTCACAACCATCTGTAATGAGATCTGGTACCCTCTTCTGCAAGCAGAACACTGTATACATATAAATAAATAAATCTTTTTTAAAAAGAAAAAAAGAAAAGAAAATGATGACAGAATAAAATGTGTAAAACGTGTAAAAAAATCACAATGACCACATGAGTTGTGTTCAACAATAACCAGGTCAGATATTTTGATCCTTGGGACCTTATAAGAACATTTTCAGGGCTGGAGAAATGCAGTTAAGAGCATTGGCTGCTCTTCCAGAGGTATGGAGTTTCAGCAACCACATAGTGGCTTACAACCATCTGTAATGAGATCTGGTGCCCTCTTTTGGTGTGCAGTCAAAACATTGTATACATAATAAACGAGTCAGTCAAAAATAAATAAATATTTTAAATAAACATTTTCTAATGATCCAGTAATCAATTAATAGGTAACTTTTGTATGTTAAGTGCTATTAATGAATGTATTGGGCTTTCAGTAAATGAAAGGGGAAAAGACATCCCAAACAGAAAATAGTGTGTAAATAATAGGAATTACACAGACAATGTTTAGGGAGCCAGTTTCAGGGACTGGCATAGAAGATGCATATGACAGATAGGCTTTAAAATACAGCAATTTGGTACCATTTTGAAATAATCATGTGCTGTTTTGAGAAGCCAGATTTAGAAAAGCAAGGGAAAGATCTCACTTGAAGATCTCATATTAATCTGATACAACCTACTAAGAATTCAACATACAATCCAGATTGTTTGTCTCTCTGATCAACATATTATAAACATATAGCCAGTTGACTTTACAGAAGATATAACTAAATACTAAGACACATTCATCTAAAGGACCCTGGGTTCTAAGGCTTGACCCAGGCATTCAGTTCAGGTATTCAGCAGAGCATCCCCCATGAGAACAAGGAACTAAAAGTCTAAAAGTCTGTCCCAGGAAACAGAGTGACCCAGCCCAGATAGCCATAATCAACTCAGATAGGACATAATAGTCGAACCTGTGATTAAAATACCAGAAGTTCCAAGCAGAATAGCTGTGACCAACACCCGGTTGTAAAAGCCCCCTAACCAGCTGATCTTAAGGCAGCCCCATGACTATTGTGAGCAACCTTACGATTATAGTATGACCTTTAAAGTGACCCAGTTGCTATGGTGATTTTATTGTTAAGACTTTAAAAGAGATATGAGATTGTTAATCCCTGCTCCTCCCTTGCTACTCCCTTGCTCCTGAGGCAGGGAGGTAGCCCGCCTGTGCAGACAAAATAAATCCTCTTGCTTTTCGCATCAACTGGCCTGGAGTCTGGGTTCTTGGGGCCCTCCTTCCGGAGGATAGTACCCTGAGTCTGGGGTCTATCACATCCTACCTTAAAACAAAAAGCTCATTAGCCTGAATAAATTTCCAAGAGAATAATTATCCTTCAAAAATTTATGTTTCCCCTGAATAAGCATAGATATACCTAAGCAATATCCACAGCTCAAAAGTTCAGCTGCAAATCCCATCTTGCTTCTTTAAAAACATGCACATTGGGCTGGAGAGATGGCTCAGAGGTTAAGAGCACTGACTGTTCCTCTAGTGGTCTTGAGTTCAATTCCCAGCATCCATATGGTGGCTCACAACCATCTATAATGACATCTGGTATCCTCTTCTGTATACTGTACACATAATAAATAAATCTTTAAAAAAAAAAAAAACCATGTACATTGACTGGTGACATGGTTCAGGCAATAAAGGTGACTGCTACCCCACCCTGATGACCTGACTTTGATTCCCAGAACTTAAATGGTAGAAGAGAAGTGATTGATTAAATGCAATAATGTATTTTTGAGAAAAGAGACACAGAGAACAGTTATTTTCATTATTTAATATGCCTACATAGGAACAAAGTAACTACAACTATTGTTAAATTTGAAGCTGTGTTTATCAAGGTTCTCCCTTTAAGATATTCTCAATGCTGTATCTTTTTTTTAAAGAAATTTCAATACAAATGTCTTTGATATAGTAATAGATGATGATAGATTAAAAAAAAACTTAAAACACGCATTCTTGCTAGTCAATACAGCTTCTCTCTGGAAGAAAAGAGGTGAGTTAAGAGCATAATTTGATTTCTACTAAGTCTGCTACACTCAATTCCATGCATGCAGAGAACACTAGTTAAGAGGTATGTATGTCATGGAGGCTTTTTCTAGTCATCAAAAATACTCTCAGTTCCCATTTATAGCATTAGCTGGAAAGTGTAAAAGTGAAACAGTAACAACACTTCTGTAACTTCACATGTAAGTGAAGTTTTTCTTTTTTTTTTAAACTTCATTTATTTATTTATTTGCCTCGGTGTTTGCCTGGAACTGGAACTACAGACAGTTGTGAGCTGCCATGTGGGTGCTGGGAATCGAACCCGGGTCCTCTGGAAGAGCAGAGGGTGCTCTTAACCGCTGAGCCATCTCTCCAGCACCCTCTTTTTGGTTTTTCAAGACAGGGTTTCCCTATGTAGCCCTGGCTGTCCTTGAACTTGCTCTGTAGAACAGGCTAGCCTTAACTCTGAAGGACTCTGGCCTCTGAGACCCCAAGCGAAAGGATTAAAAGCAAGCGTCACCACACTGGGCTGTTGTTTTCTTAAAGACTGCCATAGTGATTACAATTAGAAATCTCACAGTAATTTTAATCTGCATTTCTTGCATGACTAGACTGCTAGTTATTTTTCTTCTTGTTGTGACAAAATATCTGAAAAAATAAACCAATTTAAGAAAGGAAGGATTTCCTATGGCCCACAGATTGAAGGTTTAGAGGGAGGAAGACAGGACAGGGGGAGTGTGAGGCAGCTAGTCAACTGAATCCCAGTCAGATCATCAGAGTCAATGCCCTTTTCACGATCATCTATTTTTCTCCTCTTTACGCAACCTGAACCCCATTTTCGCTCTCAATTAACCTAATCTAGATAGATAATTTTTCACAGGCATGCCCTTGTTCCCATGGTGATTTTAGACCTGCCAAATTGGCAATCAATATGAACCTTTTTCACGAATTTATCTGCCATTTGTACTTTATCCTTTGAGAACTGTTTATTAATTAAGTTGTTTGTGTAAGTTTTTTCTGTTCTTCGTGTATTCTAGGTAAGCCTCTGTCAGATGTACAGCTGGCAAAAAAATCTCTCCCCCTTTTTTTTTGGTTGCTTTTCATTCAATTTTTTTCTTTGGAGCATGAAACTTTCTTAATTTCATGAATCCCATTTGCCAGTTGTTAGGCTTATATCCCAAGCAAGTAGAATCCTATTCAGGAAAGAAAATTCTTGTTTGTGCTTATTATATCTTGAAGTATGTTCTCCACTTTTTCTTGACAGAGTTTTACAGTTTAAAGTATTATGTTATTGACTCTGATCCACTTGGAGTTGACCTTTCTCCAATGAACTTTTTTTTACATCTTTATAAGATGTTGGCTGTATTTAAATGGGTTTATATGATGGCCTTCCATTCTATTTCACTTATCTACATGTCTGTTTGTGCCATTAGCATACTACTTTGTTCCCATAGCTATATGGAATAACTTGAAGTCAGTTTTGGTGATTCTTTTTTAAGATTTATTCACTTTTTTTTAATGTAAGTGTTCTATTTGCACTTACACTTTTATGCCAGCAGAGGGCACAAGATCCCACTATAGATGCTTGTGAGCCACCATGTGGTTGCTAGGAATTGAACTTGGGTCTTCAGGAAGACCAGCCAGTGCTCTTAACCTCTGAGCCATTTCTCCAGCCCCCTACATTATTCTTTATGTTCAGAGTTCTTTGGCTATCTAGAATCTTTTGTGCTTTCATTACTGTCTATCCATTACTTTGAGACAGGGTTTCAAATTGAGCCTACAGCTGGCTGGTGACCAGCAAGCCTCAGGGATCCTCCTGTTTCTGTTTCTAACAATGCTATGGCCACACGCACAGCCATGTTTGGCTTTTCTTTTAAGTATAGGTTCTGATGATTCAAGCTTAGATCCTTTTCTTATTCATCAAGTGCTCCTACTCACTGACCCATTTGTTTAGCCACTAAGATATTTTTAAGACAACAAATGAGATTGCTTTCTTGATTTAATTCCCAATGTGCTTGTTATTTGGATATCTAGTGTTTTGTTTGTTAATTTTGTATCCTGCCACTTCACTGAAAGTATTTGTCAGATCTAAGAGTTTTATGATATAATCTATTATGTATAGAATTATTGCACAAAGGGAGACTGACTTCTTCCTTTCATATCTGTATCCATCTTATTTTCTTCTCTTATTGCTTTAGCTAAGATGTCAGATACTAGATTGAATAAGCTATTTTCAAGATATATATTGAAGTGGACATGCTCACCTTATTCCTGACTTTAATGAAAACACTTTTAGTTTTTTCCCCTATTAGTATAATGTTGATGATAAGCTTGTTGGTATAGTCTTTATTATGCTGAGATATGTCTCTTCTATTCCTAGTTTCCTGAGGATTTTTATCATAAAGGGGTATTGGATGGTGTCAAAAGACCTTTCTGTATCAATTGAGATGATCATGTGACTTCTGTCCTTGATTAAAAATCAGGAACTGAGAATACAGCTAAAATATACACATGTATTATGTGCAAGGTCTTGGATTTAATTTCTAGTTCATTAAAACAAACTAACAAATAAAAATCAAGAGTTGTGGCTGTAGCTCAGTTGGTAGTATATGTACTTAGCATTCATAAAGCCCATGGTTCAATCCCCAGCACCACATAAAATTAGGCATTCTGATGTCAGCACTTTGGATGTAGAGACAGAGGATCAAAAATTCAAGGTTATCGTCTACTACATAGTGAATTCAACTTTAGTCTAGAGCATTTAAATACTCTTTTTGTGAAACTAGTATTACCCTGATTACAAAACTAGATTTAAAAAAAAAAAAAAAAACATTGCCAAAAGAAAAAAGAAAGAAAAAAATTGCTGATGGCTAACCAGTCTCCCTGATGAACACAAAATGCAAGATGCAAACTGAATTCAACATCACATCAGAAAGGACTATCTATGGCAAACAAGCTGGAATCACTACAGAGAAATAGAGATGATTCGATATGTTTTAGACAAATCAATAAATGTTATTCAGCACATAGGCTAAAAGACAGAAATCACATGGTCGTCTAAGTAAATGCAGAAAAGGCATTTGAAAAAAATTCAACATCTATGATAAAAAAGTATTTTTTATGTGAGACACAATTTATTTACAAACAAGGTAAAATTCAACATCTAATATGCTCTGTTTTGTTGATACCCATGGGATACCTGTTCTTTTCTAAACATAAACAAAGGAGAAATAAATTGGGGGTGGAAATAAAGGAAGGGGGGCTGGGAGAAGAGGGGGGAGAGAAAACTGTAGCTGGGATGTATAATTTACAAGTAAATAAATATATTTTAATGAAAAAATCCAACATCAAAAATTGAGTGTCTGAAGTGCTCTGCTTTCTAAAGGCTAAATTTTCTCCCTTACAAACCTTCAGACTCACCCAACCCTTGTCAAGGAGTCAAACTAGCTGCACAATCCCTTAGTCTTCAAAGATTCCTCCCCTCCAGCTCTGGTCAAAGAAGGTGACAGTCAGATGGGCCTAGGACAGTAGACAGGAACCATCACAACTTACCAAGTAGAAAGTGGCTCATCCTAGAAACAAATACGTAGATCCTCTAAAGCAGCCAAATCAGGAATGGGGAAGCCATCAAAAAAATCTCTCCCAGGATGCCAACCGTAAAATAGATCATACATAAGCAAGGGTTGACTGCCTTGAGGACAGTTGTACAGGCATGTCATCCTTCTGCAGAGGAGCAAGCAACTTCTTAGCACCACTGAAGACTCCACTTTAGACTAAAGTGCCTCTTTAGACTAAAACCATTCTACTCCCTCCCTCTCTTGTTCTTCCAGCCAAGCACAGTGGAGCTTACAAAATCCACTGAGACATGAGGATGAGGAACATCCCAGGAATGTGGAGTTCTGAGCAGGAATTTGGCCTCTGTCTCAGAGTAGCTTACCAGGAAGTTGCTCCTGCCTGGAGCAAAGAATAAGATGCTTGCAAGAGTCTAAAGCCAGGCTCACACACCCTGCAGGCGCCTGAGCACCTGCAGCTTCTGCTTTGATTGTCTGTTTTGTGGGCCAAGGATCTGTAAAAATGTAGAAAAAAGCTACAAACACAAGTCCCACTGGTACCATGACTGCCTTCCAACCTGGCTCAAGGACCCGACCACACACTTGCCAAGGTGGGCAGGCTTCGGAGGGCTGCTCTGATGAAGCTATAGAAGCCAAGGATGATGTGCTATTGAAAGCTAACCTAAGGTACATAGGTACCACAGGAGCTGATTTGTCCGTGGGTGCACAATGGGCACAAACTTAACCCAGCCCACCAGCACAACTCCGGAAAGAGAAAGGTGCCTAAGGCAGTGAGAAAACCAGCCCCAGACAGCCTCAACATATCGGTGGAGTCGTTGGTGCAGTGACTGGAGGACAGAGTTGAGATTATGGATGCTTCTAATGGCTTTAGTATGGGGCAGCAGACATAAGGAGACAATGAATGCAAAGAAGTTAGCAGCTACTGACACAGTGGTGCAGGCATTGAAGGCCACTAGCAGGTTTAGTGAGTATTTATGATCACTCTCCAACTGTACCTCCACTATTGACACCATGACAAAGCCCGACAGCAGAGCAGATGTGATTCTGGAGGCTTTGAGCTTAGCTCAACTGAGGTAGAGACTCTGCGGCGATGAGCACCCGCAGAGATGCAAATGTTCCTCCTTTAGGTCTCTGTAAACAAGGTACACAGACTCCGAGTACATGGCCAAGCTTGCAGGGCTGTTTACTTCCAGGTTCAGCAGGACCTGTTTGCTGGAGTCTTACTCACTGCCCTTCATTCTGAGAGTAGTTCACAACCAGCACCATTGGCGAGGACACAGAGGAGCCAAGGCACCTTGGAGCACCCAAAAGGGCAGGTCTAAACACATGGGAGAATCCAACCTTCATGGCACATCATCTCCAGCCAAAAAAGTATTTTAATTATATAAAATATACTGTAGGATGATATTATTTTATACATAAGTGATCCACAAAATTCTACCAGGGAACTTCTACAGCTGATGCACACCTTCAACAATGTAGCAGGATACAAGATTGACTCAAAGAATCAGTAGCCCTCCTATGTACTAAAGATAAAAGGGCTGAAAAAGAAATAAGAGAAATATGACCCTTTATAATACCTGCAAATAGCATTAAATACCTTGGAGTAATTATAACCAAA
>PVIH01007311.1:22152-101790 GCA_004025045.1 Sigmodon hispidus
AAATCCCAACACAATATTTTTTGGACCTTGAAAGAACAATACTCAATTTCATTTGGAATAACAGGAAAGCCAGGATTGCCAAAACAATTTTACTCAACAAAAGAACCTCAGGAGGTATCACCATCCCTGACTTCAAGTTATACTATAGAGCTACAGTAATAAAAACAGCCTGGTACTGGCATAAAAACAGACTTGTGAATCAATGGAATCAAAGTCCCCAACCTTAATTCACACACCTATGAACACCTGTTTTTTGACAAAGAGGCCAAAAATATTCAATGGCAAAAGATGGCATCTTTAACAAATGGTGCTGGCATAACTGAATGTTGGTGTGTAGAAAAATGCAAATAGATCATATCTATCACCCTGCACAAAACACAAATCTAAATGGGTAAAGACCTCAACATAAACCCAGTTACACTAAACCTGATAGAAATTTTAAAAAGTGGGAAATATCCTTGAATGCATTGGCACAGGAGACTACTTCCTAAATATAACACTAGTAGCACAGACACTGAGTGCAACAATTAATAAATGGGACCTTCTGAAACTGAGACACTTCTGTAAGGCCAAGGACATGGTCAATAAGACAGAATAATAGCCTATAGAATTGGAAAGATCTTCACCAACCCTACATCAGATAAAGGACTGATCTCTAAAATATATAGATAACTCAAGAAACTAGAGGTCAAAAAACCAAAGAACCCAATTGGAAAATGGGGTACAGAGCTTAATAGGGGATTCTCAACAGAAGAATTACAAATGGCTGAGAGACACTTAAAGAACTGCTCAACATCTTTAGTCATCAGAGAAATGCAAATCAAAACAACTCTGAGATACCATCTTACACCTGTCAGAATGGCTAAGATCAAAAACACAACTGACAACCTATGTTGGAGGAGATGTAGAGCAAGGGGAACACTCCTCCATTGTTGGTTGGAGTGTAAACATTTACAGCCACTTTGGAAATCAGTATGGCAGTTCCTCAGAAAACTGGGCATCAATCTACCCAATAATGCAGCAATACCACTATTGGGAATATACCCAAGAGATGCACATTCTTATTTCAAAGGTATTGGCTCAATTATGTTCATAGCAGTGTTATTTGTAATAGCCAGACCCTGGAAGCAATCTAGATGACTGTCAACTGAAGAATGGATAAAAAAATTGTGGTACATTTATACAATGGAGTACTACTTAGCAGGAAAAAAAAGACATCCGGCAAGTGGATGGATCTGGAAAGTATCATTCTGAGTGAGGCAACACAAACCCAGTAAGACAAACATGGTATGTACTCAGTCACAAGTGGATTTTAGATGTAAAGTAAAGGATAACTAGACTACAATTCATGTACACATGCATACCCAGCAGATAGATACCAAGATAAAGTAAGGAGAGACATCCATAGATTCACCTTAATATTTGGGGGTACCAGGTGACTCAGTCCTACCTCAACTGGATATGCTAGATTGAATTGACTCCACCTTGGGATTCCTTTTCTTCACTGGTAAGTGAAGGGGGAGGTAAGGAGGAAGAAAAAAAAGAGAGAAAAAATACCACAGAAAAAATCTTGAAGATATTACGAATGGGGGAAACATATCTCAATAAAATAAAGGCTGAATAGAAACCTATTGCCAACATGCTAAATGGAGAAAATCTCAAAGCATTCTAAGATCAAGATCAAGACAAGAGTGCCCACTCTCCCAAATCCTACTCTATATGGTGCTTAAAGTCAGTTAGAGCAATAAGAGCAGAGGAAATAAAAGGGATACAAGTAGGAAAAGAAGATATCCTTCATGGTTCTTTACATAAGAAACTCAAAAAAAATCTTAGAAGTTTTTAAACACTTTTGGGATACTAGGATAACAAATTAAGACACATAAATCAATAACCTTTCTATGTAGCAATGACAGGCAACCTGAAAAAGAAATCAGAAAAACAATCCCATTCACAACCCCCAGTCAAAAAGTAAAATACTTAGGCATAAACATAACCAGTGACAAGAAAGACCTCTACAATAAAATTTAATGATACTGAAAAGGAAACTTGAGGAAGACACCAGAAGATGAAAAGACCTTCCATGCTTATAGATTAAAACAATTAGGGGCTGGAGAGATGGCTCAGCGGTTAAGAGCACCGTCTGCTCTTCCAGAGGACCCGGATTCGATTCTCAGCACCCACATGGCAGCTAACAACTGTCTGTAGTTCCAGTTCCAAGCAAAACACCAAGGCAAATAAATAAATAAATAACAAATAAAAGTAGTTTAAAAAAAAACAATTAATCCTGTGAAAACGTACAAAAGGCAATCTATATATTCAATACAACCCCAATCAAAATTCCTGGTCCATTCTTTTCATAGAAAAACTAATCTTAAAATTTATATGGTAGCAAAAAAACGATAACCAAAGCCATCTTTTAAAATAGCATAATAGTTTTTTATTTTTAATTTTTTCTTTATCCTTGAGAAATTTATGCATGTGTATAATGTAATATGATCATATCTATCTCCATGTACCCTTCTAATTCTCCCAAAATTTTCTCTCTTCAACATGTCTTTTTTTACAAGACAGAGTTTCTCTGTGTGGCCCTAGCTGTCATGGAACTCGTTCTGCAGAATAGGCTGACCTCAAACTCAGAGATTTGCCTGCCTCTGCCTCCCCCTCCCAAGTGCTGAGATTATAAGTCATTTGCCATCACTGCCCAGCTCAACATGTCTTTTTAAACTCCATGTGTTTTTTTTTTTTTATAACTCACTATACCCAGTTGCTGTTGACAATAAGTATATGGACATTCTGCCCTTCATCCATGGGACTTGTTCTATTGGTCAAACCCTCAAGAAGGAGTGATGCTCCCTCCACCAGCGATTATCAACTACCAATAGCTCCTGAATAATGAGTGGAGCCTACCCACCCCCTCTATGCCAGAATTTTCAGTGGCTTGATCTTGTGCTGGTAACCCCAGCTGTTGTGAGTTCATGAGGGTGATAGCTGCATCACATCTGAAAGGTGGCTTTTCATAGCACTCCTCCCCATTCTCTGTCTCTTGCATTCTTTCTGCTTCCCCTCCTCTGATGTTCCTTGGACTGGGGGATGGGAGCAATAGATGTTCTCTTTATGGATGAGCACTCAGTCTGTCATTCACAGTACTTTGACTACATATCTTGCACTTAGCTGCTGTCCACTGCAAGTTTATCTGATCAAGTTTAAGAACAAGTCAGGTCTCTGAGTATAAACAAAAATATTTTAAAAATATTTTAAGACAATTCAGCAAAATAACAATAAGCAATTCTATCCTATGGCCTATAACCTCCTCAGCCATGGGCTTTTGAACAGAAAGAATTATAGTACCAGGCATGAAATTCCCTTGGGTGGAACAGGACAGTAGCTTTCAATATCTTTTCCACTCTTTGACCTAATGGTGGTGTTCAATATTTGGTGCTGAGATATGTTTTGTGGTGGCATTAAAAACATAGATTCTAGGGGCTGGAGAGATGGCTCAGAGGTTAAGAGCACTGACTGTTCTTCCAGAGGTCCTGAGTTCAATTCCCAGCAAAACCACGTGGTGGCTCACAACCATCTATGATGAGGTCTGGCGCCCTCTTCTGTAAAAAAAAAAAAAAAAAAAAAACTGTATGCATAATAAATAAATAAATCAAAAAAAATTTTTTTTTTTAAAACCCAATCTGCTTGTCTGTACCCTTGTATTTAGAAAAATGAGACCATTAATACTGAGTTACTATTGGCAGTTGAGTATTGATTCCTGCCATTCTGTTAGGTTTGTGGGATTTTTGTAAACCTCTTTTGATTAACTGCCCTAGTTTTGTTTACTTATTCCTGTGGCATCTTCTTGTGGCTATCCTTCTCTTCAGATTGACATGCACCATCCAGTATCCTCTGAAGAGCTGGCTTAGTGATCATCAATTCTTTAAGTCTATTTTTATCATGGACAGTTTTTATTTAGCTTTCAATTTCACCACAGTTTTCCTGAGGATGACAGTCTGATTTGGCAGCTGTGAACACATCTTCCCAGGTCCTTCTGGCTTTCTGCAGAATAATCAATCAGGTATCAATTCTGATGAGACTTCCTTCATAGGTTATTCAACCCTTCTCTCTTTTAACTTTCAATACTTTTTTGTCTGTGTTTTTATTATAATATGTCATGAAAAGTTCCTTTGCTAGTCTTATCTATTTACTCTTCTGTGCAGTTCTTTTGCCTACTTTGGCATCTCTTTCTCTAGATTTAGGAAATCTTTATCTATGATTTTATTGAAAATTTCTCCTATGCCTTTGATGCAGCATTCTTCTTTTTATGTCCATAATTAAAAGATCTAGTCTCAGGACTGGAAAGATGGCTCAGTCATTAGATGCTAGGCTTACAACCAAAAAAAAAAAAAATCTGGCCTTTCATGGTACCCCAGAACTTTCATATATTACATTCATATATTTTAAAATTCATTATTGATTTGTTTTACTCAATGATCTAATTTTTCTACCTTCTATTCCAGCTCTGATACTGTTTTCCACATGATCTATTCATTTGGTTTATTGAGTTGTTAATTTTTAGTATCATTTCAGTTTGTTTTCCCTTCAACAATTCTTTTTATTAAATTCAAGTTTTATAATTTGGATTTGCTTCTTTATTTCATTCAGCTCTGCTTTTGTTCTCTTGGAATATAATTACCTTCTTTAAGTTTTTTAATTTGCTTACAATTATTCTATTAATTCTTTTTCTGGAAATTTTTTCCAAATTGTTACCATTAGGAGCCATTACTATAGAACTAGTGACTTAAAAAAAAAAATGCTATCTTGTTTTTTATGTTGGTTCTTTTTTCCTTCCTTCCTTTCTTTCTTTTGTATTTTACTCTTTTAAATTCAAGTCCTCTTTTTTTCCATCAGAGATGGTTTCTGCAATGTTCCAGGGAAGACTAGTTGTAGTAGGATTGAAGTGTAATTCCCTTTTTTGGGATTGGAATTTAAAGCCAGAGGCCAGAGACGCTGTCTCTTATCTTTCTCTGAAGGTCTGGCATGGTCCTGTGTTGGTATGGGCCTCCTTCCTGGATCTGCTGTTTTCACTGTGAGTGGTCTACATACACTCCTCATGTATCTGTGGGCCTTCCTCTGAGTCACAGCACCTCTCTTTCATGTGTCTGCAGTTTCTGCTAAAGCAACTGTGAGATATGGAACTTCACACTTACTTGTAAACCTAATCTACAGTTCAATCCTGTCTTCACTCTGGGTCTGTAACTTCTGCTAAAGCAGCTGTGAGATTCCAAGACAATCTTGAATAAAAGTAATGCTTTAAGAGGTACCACCTTATCTGATTGCTAATTATGCCACAGAGCCACAGTAATAAAAAGTATTATGGTGTGGACACAAATGGGAAGTCATAGATCAATGCAATAGAAGACCCAAATAAGAAGTTTATCCAATTACATCAACATGATCATTGACAAAGATGCCAAAAATATACATTGTAGAAAAGACATCTCTTTAACAAACAGTGCTGGAAATTATGTATCTCAATATGCAGAAAAAAATCAGATGTTTGTCATTCATACTACACAAAACTAAACTCTAAATGGATCAAGAACTTCAGTATATGATCTGATATTGTGGAATTGCTAGGACAAAAATTAAGGAAAATATTTTGATTTATAGGTACAATCAAGGACTTTCTGAACAGGACTCTCATTGTTCACAAAGACCAAAAATTGACAAATGATACCTCATGAAATTGAAAGGCTTCTCAAAGGAAATTGTCAATTTTCCCCCACAGAATGGGAGAAAATCTTTGCCATCTGGGCATCCAACATTAGTATCTAAAATATGCAAAGTATGGCGTAGAAGAATCTAAAACTCAAAGAAAGAAACAACTCAATTTTTAAAAAATGGGCTATGGAACTAAACAAAGTTCTCAAAACAAGAAATACAAATGAATAATAATTATAGAATAGCAGGGAAATGCTGATTTAAACCACCTTAAGATTCCATCTCACCACAGAGTAGAGATAACCTGGGATATTACTAGTGACAACAAATGCCAGCCTGGATGCTAGGAGAAATTTTCATACAGTTTATAACATTATAAACTAGTACCGCATTGACAATCAGTCTAGAGGGTCTTCAAAAAGCTAGAAATAGCTTTACCAAGTGACCAAGGTATACTACTCTGAGCATATACTGAAGGACATTATATTGTACTCCAGAGACATTTGCCCACCTATGTTCATTACTCTATTCACAATCGCTCAGAAATAAAAACAACCTAGACATCCATCAGCAGATGAACAGATTAAAAAATGTGGTACATATATACACAATCAAATATTACCCAGTTGTAAATAAAAATGAAATCAAGAAATTTAAAGGCAAATAGATGGAACTATAAAAAAAAAAAGTACTCAGAGAGACCACGCAAATTCACAAAGAAAAATGCCACATGTTCTCTCACATCTGTAGATCGTAACACTGACTCTTTTGTTTTAACTTGGAATGTATAGAGAAGTCAGGTAATTAGAAATGGGGCACTGAAGGTGCAAACCACAATCACTGAACAGCTTGGGATCCAAAGCACCTTGGACTGGCAACTTGGAGCCCATTCCTTCCAGAGGAACACCTGACCCAATCTTGATGTTGGGGTGAGGAAATCGGACTTGCCTGGAGTGGATGCTGAACTAAACCCTCTTGGGACCTTGGGAACTCCTGTCCTTGCTGGGGAAGAGATAAGGAGATGGGGAAAAGAGAGAGTGACTGGGAGGGGTGGGAGGGGGAAGGGAGCTTGAACAAGGATATACATGGATAAAAAATGTGTCTTTAGTAATAATAAAAAACTAGAAAAAAAGAAATGGGGCACTGAAGATTGGTACATTAAAGGAAGAAAGATGATTAAAATATGGCAAAATGAAAATAAAGAGAATATTGAATGCAGAAAATTTACAACATGGAAGAAGTGGTGGTGGGCAAACAAGTGATGGGGGAAATTTAATCAAAATAAAATATGGATGTAAAAATATATGTAAATCTACCATCTTGAAACCCAAGTAAAAAACAATCAGAGGAGATAGTACATGGGTGACAGGAAAGAACAGGAAGGCATACTCTGGGTTAAAGGTATAATAAATAGAGGCCAGATGGTGGCGGTGGCACTAGTCAATAATCTCAGCACTTTGGAGGTACAGGCAGGCAAATCTACAGAACAAGTTCCAGGAAAATCAGAGCTACACAGAGAAACCTTGTTTTGAAAAACCAAAGAGGGGGCTGGAAAGATGACTCAGTGGTTAAGAGCACTGACTACTCTTCCTGAGGACCTGAGTTCGATTCCCAGCATCCACATGGCAACTAACAACTGTCTGTAGTTCCAAGATCTGACACCCTTACACAGTTACACATGCAGGCAAAACACCAATTCACATAAAATAAAAATAAAATATTTTAAAAAAGAAAAAGAAAAACAAGACAGAGGAGAAGAGAAGGAAAGAAAAGGAAAGAAAAAAGAGAGGTATAACTGGGTATGGGAATAAGGAGATAGGAAAGAATATGGCGAAGGAGGTGGGATGTACAAAACTAGCAATATATGAATAACTTACAGAAATCCACTACTTCGTGATTGTCTTGCCTAGGCTTTCATTGCTATGATAAAACACCTTAGCCAAAGAGGGAAGAGTTGATTTGGCTTACAGATACCAACCATGGCTCATCACTGAGGAAGTCAAGGGACCTGTGAGGCAAGAAGTGAGGCAGAGCCTTGCTTGCTGGCTTGTTCTTCCTGGTTTGCTCCATTTACCTTTTTATGCACCTAGGACTGCTGCCCAGTGATGGCACTACCCACAGTGGCCTGAGGTCCTTCACTTCAACTGTCTGTCATAAAACGTCACACAGACTTGCCTAGAGGCCAATCTTATGGGGCATTTGCTCAGCCGAGGTTCCCTCCTCATAAATGTATCTAGCTTGTGTCAAGTTTCTCTCTCTCTCTCTCTCTCTCTCTCTCTCTCGCTCGCTCGCTCGCTCTCGCTCGCTCGCTCTCGCTCTCAGTCTCTCACATACAGAGGATATTAAACTGATTTAAAATATTTTGTAAAAACAAATTTTAAACAGAAATATCCCACATGTGCAGACATTACTGCTCCCAAATTATATGGGCCATTAAATGAAAATATCAATGCCATAAACAAAATATCTCCCTATGAATTATTGGTCAGAAAAACCCCAGAGAGACCAAAATAACACAGGCTATTGCTATTACTTTTGGCTGCTGTTGTAATTATATTTCTGTTGCTGTAGCAAAACACCATGACCAAAAGCATCTTGGGAAGAAGGATTTATTACCTCTTACAAAAAGCTAAGGCAAGAACTCAAAGCAGAAACAGAAGCAGAGACCATGGAGTAATTCCACTCACTGGCTTGTTTTCTATGGCTTGCTCAGCTTGATTTATTATGCAACCCAGGACTATCTGACCAGGGGTAGGACAGCCCATAGTAGGCTGGGCCATCCAATATCAATCACTAATCAAGAAAATGTACCACAGTCATGTTCAATGGCCAATAGGTGGAGGCAATTCTTTAATTGAGGTTCCTGTCTTAGTTAGGGTTTCTGTTGCTGTGAAGAGATGCCATGACTATGGTCACTCTTATAAAGGAAAACATTTCATTGGATGGCTTGCAATTTCAGTTTAGTCCATTATCATCATGGTGGGACAATAGCAGCATGCAGACAGAGCTGAGAGTCCTACATCTTGATTGGCAACAGGAAGTAAACTATCTCATTAGGCATGGTTTGAGTATACATGAGACCTCAAAGTCTGCCTCCAGTATCACACTTCATCCAAAAAGACCACATGTACTCCAACAAGTCCACATACGCCTCCTAATAGTGTTACTCCCTTTGAGGGATAGTTTCCATCAAACCACTCCAATTTCCTCTTCTCAGATGACTCTAGTATATGTCAAATTTCCAAAACCAAGCAAAGTTGACCCTTTTCCAATTTAGCATGCAAATATATTATGATTAAACCATAAGCTTTTCTTTCTTTTCCTTTTCCTCAAATCTCAGGTTAGTATCGTATAAAAATGTAGTGTGTAATATTTTGAATGAGAAATATCCTTCATGGTCTCAGGCATCTGAAGCTTGGTCCTCAGTTGGTGGTCCTGTCTGGAAAGGTTTAAGAGGTGTGGCCATAGCTGGGTGGTAGTAACACATACCTTTAATTCCAATATTCTGGTGGCAAAGGCAGACAGCTCCCTGTGAGTTCAAGGCCAGCCTGGTCTACAGAGCAAGTTCCAAGACAGCCAAGGCTACACAAAGAAACCCTGTCTCAAAACAAACAAATGGTCTTCCACCCATCAGACTAAGAGAACCTTCATCCTGCGATAGAGGCAGGAGCAGAGATCCATAGGTAAGAAACAAGTTGAGCTCCCAGTCCAGCTGAAAAGAGAGAGAAGAGCAAGAGGATCAGGATAAGAGGAGGAAACCCAGTCTGACAGGAGCTATTGGGAGTTCATTGACTCTGAACTAATCACTGAGGAACCCTCATGGAAAGGAAGTAAATTCTCCAAAGGTAGACGACTGTCAAATGGTGTGAGCAGTTTGTGGAGCCTCTTGCAGTAGGATCAGACTATGTTCCTGGTATATGAACTGACATCTCAGAGCCCATTCCCCACAGAGGAACACCCAACCCAGCCTTGATACTGGATGAGGGACTCAGACCTTCCTCAACTGAATACATCAGACTGTTCTAACATACTGTGGGACTCCTTGCCCTCCTTGGGGAATGGAGTGGTTGTAGTAAGATGTCTCTGGCCTGGACTTTCTGACCTAGCCCGGAGGTTCAAACACACTCACAGCCCCACTGCTGCTTAGCACCAAATAATCACACAAAGGCTTATATTAATTTTATGCTGATTGGCATATGGCCCGGGCATATAACTTGCTAACTCTTAACTCTTAAACTAACCCATGATTCTTATCTTGTTTAGCCATGCAGCTTAGTACCTTTTCTCAAAGCAACATGGTTGTCTTCTTTCCTCTCTCTCATTGTGTCTCTCTGGTATCTCTCTTGGTGCCTCTTCTCTACTCTTCCTGTTCCCAGAGTTTTCTTAGTCTGGTAGACCTGCCCACACTTCTTGTCTGTCTTCTGGACAATCAGTAGGAGGGACAGATATTCACAATGTACTAGAACATAGTTGCACTACAGGTGAAGAGGCTGAGGGAGGTGTAGGAGGGACTGGGAGGGGGAAGGGAGGGAGAGAAGTGGTGGATATATATTAGATACTGAAGGACCCTGGGTTCTAAGGCTTGACCCAGGCATTCAGTTCAGGTATTCAGCAGACTGAGGACAGTAGGCACAGGAAATAGTAGGGCATGGTGTTAAGAGGCTCTCTGCATTTTTGGATCAAAGAATGAGACAGACAGACAGACAGACAGAAACACAGAGAGAGGGGGAGGTAACTTGTTGCTTCTCTGCTGCTTCTCTTATCATCCAGGTTCTTACTCAGATATCTGACTTGAGTTCTTACAGATAAAGAATAACTATATAAACACTTCACCCATAGGCTCATATGTTTGACTGTTTGGTTGCCAGGTGTTGGAACTGTTTGCTAAGGATTAGAAGGTATGGCCTTGTTGGAGAATGTGTGTCATTGAGGGTGGGCTTTGAGGTTTCAAAAGCCCAGGTCTAGTCTCTCCCTTTTCCTCTCTCCCATCTTTTCCCCTTTCTTCCCTATTACCTGGCTTGTGGATCAGAATGTAAGGTCTGAGCTCTGCTCTAGTACCATGCCTGCCTGTTGACATGTTCCTACTATGATGGTCATGGACTCACCCTCTGAAACTATAAGCTCCCAATTAAATGCTTTAATACACACACCAAACAAACAACAAAAAAATGAGGTGTGGCCTTGCTGGATGAGGCATGTTACTAGGTACAGGCTTTGAAAGTTTAAAGATGTACTATTCTCTAGTTTCCTATCTCAGCTTCATGTTTCTAGTTCAAGATTTGAGCTCTCTGCTTGTTACTCCAGCTCCCATGCCTATCATTTCCTCACCATGATAGACTATAAATCCAACTAAAGTCTTCTATATATTGTTTTAGTCGTAGTGTTTTATCACAGCAAGAAAAATATAAATAATAAATAATACAGAGTAATAGATGGGAGAAAGGTTCAACACTGAAGCCAGAGGTTCGTGTGAACTGTCCATGGTCTGGGCTGCGACTGGTGGCCACGCTGATGTCCAAGACCCATGCTAGGTTACAGCCAAGAACCATACTGGTGTCTGTGGTCTGTGTTGCCTGCAGGCCACGTTGATATTCATAGCCTATGCTGCTACTGAGGGCTATGATAGTATCAGAGGCTTGTGCTGGGGAAGAGGGCCATGTTAAAGTCCGTGATCTGTACTGCCACCAGAGACCATGCTGAGGTCTGTGACATGTGCTAACACCAGAGGCCATGTAGATGTCCATGATCTGTGCTCTCGCAGACTGTAAAGGGCAAGGAAGCTTCTTTTGTAGTGTAATCACTGCAATAATGGCAGACTCACAGTTGAAAATGAGAGACATAAAAAGCTTCTGTGACAATCTCTCTCTCATTTCCCCCCCCACACACACACACACCCCGCTCCCCCATCCCCCATCCGCCGCCGCCGCCGCCGCCACCGCCGCTGCCGCCGCCCGCTGCCGCTGCCGCAAAGGAAACAGCCCTGACAAGAGGAAGTCATTGTGATAAGGATGCTGAACTATAGCCTCCTACAATTAAGGGCTTCTGGTGTGGGGGGAGGGGTAGTCAGAGACACAACAGACTCAGTTTTCTTTAAGGATCTGGCCACTGGGAGTCTAACCATGCTTCAGTGGGTATATAGGCAACCCAAATTAAACTTTTTCTTCTTTTCCTGTGGGGATAGGTCACAAGAGTGAGGACACAGGAAGATTGGGAAGTGAGTGTGATGGGGGTAAATTACATGAGATTCCCAAATAATCAATAATATTATGTTGGAAAAATGTTCAAATCAGATATTATTAGGGAATTACAATGACCAAATTTCAGAGCATTGACAACACTACATCAAATACTGGCAAGAATGTAGAACACTTGTAAAGCCCATGTGTTGCTAGAGGAAAGAAAAACTGTAGAGTCACTTTTGAAGACACTGGCAGTTTCTCACAAACTAAATATGCTATTGTCATATCCATCAGTTGTGCTTTCTGATATTTATCCAAATGCACTAAAAATTTATGTCTACACAAAAGTTGTAATTGTCAAGATGTCCTTTAGGAAGCAATGGATAAATATTCTACAGCGTATTAAAATAATGAAATACTATTCACTGCTAAAAAGAAATGAGGTACAAATCCATGAGAGATATGGTGGAACTTTATATGTGTTTCTGAGTGAAAGAAAATGATCTGAAATTGCTATATATTATATAATTCTGACTATATGGCATTTTGATAAGACTGAACAGAATTAGTTTTAAAAGATCAGTAGTTGCTAAGGGACAGAGATATATAAGGATAAATAGACAAAAATTAGACCAATAGGGCAATGAAAGTATTATATATAGTCTTGTAACAGTAGATGCTGGTCATATATTTGACAACACCCATACCATATAGATATCAAGAAAAACCCTAAAACTATAAAGTTTCAGAGATGTGCCACTTTAGTGTGAAACATTTATACTTGATGAAGTTTTTTTTTTAAACTTTATTTATTTATTTATTTATTTATTTATTTATTTGCCTTGGTGTTTGCCTGGAACTGGAACTACAGACAGTTGTTAGCTGCCACGTGGGTGCTGGGAATCGAACCCGGGTCCTCTGGAAGAGCAGACGGTGCTCTTAACCACTGAGCCATCTCTCCAGCCCCACTTGATGAAGTTTTGAAGGGGTCCACTTTACTTTAATCAACTTGTTCACCCATTACAGTACCTTCTAGACCTTACAGTAGGCATGTTCTTGAACTTACCTTTTCTGTTACAATCTTACAGCTTTTCCTTCACATGCTATCTTCAACAAATGCGGCTATAGTATCTAACCTATATTTTCTGAGTCCCAGCCCCCGGGGAAGGCATGAACACTGTCAATAAAACTATAACATTATTGAAGCAGCTTTGTGCTAGATTTTTCTTCTTTTTACTTTGGCAGTTACCAGGTCTCACTGAGTTTTTAGTCCTACCTCTTCCCTCTACTAGCATGTATAATAGGACTGAAAACCATGCAGTCTCTTTGATTTTGTTGAGTCTAATGGAAATGTCCAGGAGCAAATGCCTGGGTTCTGACTGGGAGTAACTATATGCTCTGTGAACTGGATATTTACTTCTGTTCCTCCAGCAACCAACCAGGACTTGCATTCGTCTTTTTATTTTAGAGTCAGTCATTTTGATCATCTACAACTATCATTTAAGATTCCTCTACTATGATTAGAGCCCTGGGCTTGCAATGTCTCCCTATTAGGGGTTGATTTTTGCCTTCCTCTGCCCTCTCTCTTCTACAAAACCCTTCCCATGTACATGTCTGAGACCTTGGCATTAGGCAGTGGCCCCTACTTGCCTCCTCATACACTTCTTTTTCCCAGAGTTAACTTGTCTTTGAATGTCTTGTTAACTTTTGGCTTTCCCTCCTTTTGGACTTTCACAGTTTGTTTTACTCTCATTATCCAAAACTGGAGATCTGGCACTTGAGTTCCGGTTACTATAGAACTCTAGTCTTCCACCATTCCAATGGGTACTAGTCCTAATTCTTCACATTCTCACAAAATATTCCAATCTTATTATAGAATGTACAATGAGTTTGTTTTGACCAACACTTAGTTGTTGTTCTCATTCTCTAGAATACCCTCCCTATAAGAGCAAATGTTCATCAGAGTGATGAAGATAAGTTCATTTGAGCACTAGCATCACTAAGGCCCTAGCAAGCTCAAGGAGAAAGGTGGGAAAGGGTAGGTAGGCTGCAGTGCAAAGCCTGAGCAGAGTCAACAGGCGGAGATGGCTACATTGTTCTCAGTCTTCACACCAACTACCAGGCATTCCATTCATGGGTGGAACCATGATGGCACGGTAGGCCCATACTTTGTAGTCTCAGACACTCTGTGCATGACAGCAACAGTAGCTATTCATTGAGTACACTGTTGGTTCACTGAACCCTCGCAACATCACTACAGATGTTTCTATTATCTGTCCCATTTCAAGTAGAGTGCCGTGTAATGGTCCATAGTGAATTACACTGGAGCTTTCCAAGTTACATGGGTTATCTGCTAGTCTGTGCCTCGGGTAAGTCTCTGATCCATTCTCATCCTCAGTTACCATTCCAGCAGAAATATACCTAAGTTCTGAACTCTGTGTGTCCTTCTCAGGACTAGGAGGACCCTAAGATTAGTAGCATGATCCAAGTTCTATAAGACAAAGAAATCTTTCTGGTCCTCAAATTCCTTGACAAAGGCTCAAACCTGGCCCCAGTCTGGGCCAGGAAGGAAGAGAAAGGGGTTAGACATAAATGTGCTAGGATGGAGAGATGCTCTCAACTGCTCTAACAGCATTGGAACGCCAATCTAGGTTTAGAAAAAATTTGTCAAGTGATGAGTTCTCCCAAGAATTAAAAGGATTAACTATATCCCCATGTGTGGTGATATATTATATATTTAATAAAAATTTGCCTGGTATATCAGATGACAGAATCACCCACCACCAAGCCATGAGGTCACATAGTAGTGACCCATGACTTTAATCCTATCACTAGGGAGACAGAGATCCATGTGGATCTCTGCAAATTCAAGATCTAACAGGCAGGTGGTGATGGCACATGCCATTAGTCCCAGCACTTGGGAGGCAGAGGCAGTAGAATCTCTGTGAGTTCAAGGTCAGCCTGGTCTACAAAGCAAGTTCCAGGACAGACAGAACTGTTATAAAAAGAAACCCTTTCTCGAAAAAACTCAAACAAACAAAAACAAAAGAAAAGAGATAGAGCCATATCTCTAGCCTTTTTTGTTTGTTTTTATTGTTGTTGCTTTTTGTTTGGTTTGATTTTTTTGTTTTGTTTGTTTGTTTGTTTTTCAGTCCATTAATAACTTCATAATCAATACCTCCTTCAACCTTAAAATTAACCTGGACAGTGAAAGGAATCATCCAGGGTTTGAGGCCCCATTGCACCATGCTTCTGTAAATTATACTCCTTGCAGTAAAGCTGCCTATCTGGTTAATAGACAAGTTAAGAAAGAAATCAAAAGTTACTTTTAAATAAATGAGATTACACACACACACACACACACACACAAAAAAAAAAAAAAAAAAAAAAAAAAAAAAAAAAAAAAAAAAAAAAAAAAAAAAAAAAAAAAAAAAAAAAAAAAAAAAAAAAAAAAAAAAAAAAAAAAAAAAAAAAAAAAAAAAAAAAAAAAAACAAAATTAGAGAGTCCTTAAGTGGAACCCTGGCAAGCATTGGGCTGTGTTCTTACCATCCCTGCCTCCACTCCCTGTAGATGGGTCACTGGGTCACCATGGTTTCCAGTCCACAATCCAAAGGTCTTCTCACCATCCAAAGGTCCTTTACTGATTCAGTACATAAATATTTCCCAAAATTGCCTAGTAGAGGATGTTCCTACTAGAGACAAACACATCAGCTTATGTTCTCTCAAAATGCTCAAATCCCAAAAGAGTCAGCTAAGACTTCAAATAGCCCTGAATCAGACTAAATAGTGACAGTCATTGAGGGACAGGTCTCTAATGAGACTCAAACAAAAGGAAGATGGCTTTCTGAGAAAAGAATTACTCCATGAGACTTGAAGGAGTTGGGTATTGGAACTGAGTCTTGTAAAACAGAGAAATTGAGCTTTGTTTTTCTTTCTACAACTTGAAGATTGTGAACACAGTTCAGGCACAGAGAGTACATGTACAAAATAGTACCTTTGAGTGGAAATAATGATGAGTCAATAGTTGACAGATCTGGTTTTTTTTAAACTTTATTTATTTATTTATTTGCCTTGGTGTTTGCCTGGAACTGGAACTACAGACAGTTGTTAGCTGCCATGTGGGTGCTGGGAATTGAACCCGGGTCCTCTGGAAGAGCAGACGGTGCTCTTAACCACTGAGCCATCTCTCCAGCCCCCAGATCTGTTTTTCAATCATAGTTCTGTCCTTCAGTCTCTTAAAATCTTGCCCTCTCAAGCCCTCTGTCTCTTTATTGGATTCATTGGGTTATGTTAGTTTCTCTTTCTCTTCCATCTCTTCCTCCTCCTTTCCTCCCGAACCCCTCCTCCTTTTTTACTTTATATTTTTTGACAAGGCCTCTCTCTGTAGCCCACACTGGCCTAAACTATGCAGTTCAGACTGGTTCTACACTTGTGGCAGTCTTCCATCTCTGCCTTCCAAGTGCTGAGATTACAGTCATGAGCTACCATGCCGTTATATGACATGTCCCTTTGTCCTGACATATCTCAAATACCACATAGACTAGTTTGCCTCAGGATAGAGTAAGTAAAAGAATAATTCAGAGCCTCAGTCTTTTCATCTTTTTTAAAATATTTATTTATTATGTATACAGTATACAGAAGAGGGCACCAGATCTCATTATAGATGGTTGTGAGCTACCATGTGGTTGCTGGGAATTGAACTCAGGACCTCTGGAAGAACAGTCAATGCTCTTAACCCCTGAGCCATCTCTCTAGCCCCATCTTTAAAATAGGAATAATAAATCATTTGGGGAGTTATTGTGAAGATTAAGGGAGATCCCTGTGTGAAGTACCTATAGGCACTTTAACAAATGGCCTTAGGCCTTTTCCCTTGCACAAGACTTTTCATTAGCTTTTTGCTGACCATTTACTTTTTTATTCCCTCTCAGAAAGAACTTTAAAATATATATAGAGAGAATCCATCTCCACTGCCATGCACAAAGTTTCAATAAATATTTAATTGATCTTCCTAGGTCTATTTTGCCTACTCACAGTGTTTGGTAATTTGTTCTTGTACTTGGTTATTAGTTTCAATGCATGTTCTCATGTAGTTCAGATTGCCCTTGAACTTGCTATGTCACTGAAGGTAGCACTGAAAACCTGATCCTCCTCTCTCTACCTGCCAAATTCTGGGGTTGCTTATAGACATTTCTTCCATGCCAAATTTATGGTCTACTTTAAATTCAGTGGCCAAAGCTGTTTAGCATGGTATTATCTACTAAAAAATCTTACAATATCTGCACCTCATTTAGAGAAAAACCTAATCTTTCAAAATTTTTCTCCTCCTTCAGCACTTAGACCTCATCTACTCTTTAACCACAAAGCCTTTCTCCAATAGAAAACAAACATTTTGTTTTCACTTGTTCTCTTGGTAGAGAGCTTTTCTCATGACATATTCCATCAGCTCTTATAATTTATTCCTGTTATTTCTAAGAAAAATTCTTGGAGACCACTAGTTTAAAATTGCAGCATCTTTCTCCAACAGTCCATATTACATATTGCTTTTTTTTTCTTCAAAGGCATTATCGATGTTTGACATACCACAAAATGTAAATATTTGATAAGAACCCACTAGAATAAAAGCTTAAAGGGCAGTGAGATGGTTTCGTTATTGAAAAGCCTGTCAATCTAAGTTTAATCCCCAGGATTCACATGGTAGAAGGAGATCAACTCCTACAAGTTGTCTTTTGACCACACACACACACACACATACACACAAATACAGACACAAATAGATAAATAGATAGATAGATGAATACATGAATTTAATATTAAAAAATAGAATCTAAGTTCAATAAGGTCAGAACCCACTACTTTTTTTTTAACTTTATTTATTTATTTATTTGCCTTGGTGTTTGCCTGGAACTGGAACTACAGACAGTTGTTAGCTGCCATGTGGGTGCTGGGAATTGAACCCGGGTCCTCTGGAAGAGCAGACGGTGCTCTTAACCGCTGAGCCATCTCTCCAACCCCCAGAACCCACTACTTTATAAATATTTGTTCTTCTCTCCACTACAGTGAGTGAAAGTTTTCACTGCTTTCATCAGATCCTGAGACCAGTACAGAGGTAAGAAGGGTTCAGAAGGTAATCTGCAGTAGAAGAAGCAAGGGAAAATGGCAAAAGCATCTGCTTCTGGTAGGAAACTGGCTTGTATGAGCTATAGAACACCATTTTAGAGGCAGTGTGGGCTTCTGTGCTTTTAGGCATCTCAAGAGAGCATGCTAGCCATTGTCAAAAGAACCCTAGGAGTCTAGCTTTCCTTGGATGTTAAAAACCTTCCGTCTGAGTGGAGGGATACTTGAGTTCTACTATAAACAGAATTCTTTGGTGCCTAGGACTGAAAGGAGAGAGTATACCTGAAAGAGAGTTTGTGTGGGGCCTTGTATCCTATTCAATAGTGTGAGTTGCTTGTTCCATCATATTGCTTCGCTCTAAAAAGGGATGAAACTGTGAGCATGTCCACTGCATTCAAGGTTCCCATTTGATAAGCTATTATAAACATGTTCACATCAACCTGCATAAAACCAACAGGCAGCTTTGTACTGTACGCATAGACATGCTAAGTCTTGATCCTGGCACAATTAAAACTGGAATTCCCAGTGTGAAGGTGGTGGAACCCACCAATCTAGCCAGATGTCTTTGGAAATTTGTATTGAGGAGGCCACCCATAGGCCCCAATCAACACCTGGCATAGCATGATAAAGTAAGCAGAACCCCAAACCTGTATGCCATGTGCTCTGCCCTGGCTGGCTCACCTTTACCAACATGCTCATGTCTAGAAGTTATCCTATTAAGAAAGTTGCTGAACTTACTTTCTTTATTGGTTAAAGATAAGGTTGAAAGTTACAAGCAGGCCATAGAAGCTGTTTTATTTAAGAAACTTAAAGCCTAAAACCACATCAAAAATATTGACTCCACACCAAAGAATAACTGGCCAACATAAATTGGACTCATTATTTTTGTTTTGTTTGTTAAAGAAGAAAAGCTGGAAAAATGGTCAGCAGTTTATTGCTCTTCCAGAGGACCAGAGTTGGATTCCTAGAACCCACACTCAGTGGCTTAAAACCACCTATGACTATACCTCCAGAAGGATCTAGCCAGCTCTGGCCTCTGCAGGCACCTGCACTCACACACATACACATGAACTCTCTCTCTCTCTCTCTCTCTCTCTCTCACACACACACACACACACACACACACACACACACACACACACACACACGCACACACACACACACTTAAAAAATAATAATAAATAAATTTTAAAAGAGAAAGAATACAAACTTGGGTGAGTAGGGAGGCAATGAGGTAGACAGACCTTTCCTATCCTGACTACCCAGTTCCAAATAACCAACTCAGAGGCTGAATATTACTTATAAAAGCTAATAGCTCAGGCTTGTTACTAGCTAACTCTTTTTTTTTTAATTTTTTTTAAACTTTATTTACTTATTTATTTGCCTTGATGTTTGCCTGGAAATGGAACTACAGACAGTTGTTAGCTGCCATGTGGGTGCTGGGAATCGAACCCGGGTCCTCTGGAAGAGCAGACGGTGCTCTTAACCGCTGAGCCATCTCTCCAGCCCCACTAGCTAACTCTTACACTTAGATAAACCAATATTTCTGTTTAGCTTTGTCATGTGGCTCATGGTTTGTTGCCTCATCTTTACACATTCTGTTGCTTGGTGGCTGGCTGGCTGGCATCTCTCCTGACCCCATTCTTCCTCTTTCAGTCATTCTCAGTTTGGCTTTCCCATCTAACTTCCTGTCCAGCTACTGGCCTGTCAGCTTTTGATTAACCAATGAGAGTAATAGGTATTCATAGTACAAAAAAGGGTTCTTTCACAGGAAGGTGAGGTGGATCTGTGAGAAGTTGAAGGGAAGAAAGGATGAATATAATCAAAATGCAATGTATGAAACTCTCAGAGAATTAATGAAATACCTTTAAAAGCTCTATACTTTTTTAAACAAATGATAGCTGGTAAGAGCAAAATGAGAAAGTGTCATCATATCTAGTTCAGGGAATCCTGCCTCATCTATAATGAAGACAATGGTGTCATCAAGACCTTCAGAAACATCCCTGGAATTGCTCTGCTTAACGTTAGCAAATTGCTCCTGATGGGTGTGGGAGAGGTGTCTGCATTTGAAGTAACAATGCTTTCTGAAAATTGGATGAATCATATGTCACTAGGTTTAAAACTGTTTCCCTCAAGAGTAACTATAGCCTTCACATGTACAAGATGATCAATACACACGTCAGCAGAATCATGAAAAGCCCAGAGAGCCAAAGAGTCCTACAAGCAATACACACAAAAGATTCATCAGACTCCTGAACAAGAATCTGCTAAAAACCTGAGAATGATGTTGAGGCTAAACCCACCCACAAGGACCCTACAACAGGATACAGTCTTCACCGAGCCAGAAAGGACAAAGACTGGGTAAAGAAAGTAGGGGCAGTATCAAAAGCCAAATCAGATGGGAGCGGCAGAGAAGAAGGGGATACACAGGGTGCAAAGAATTGGGTACAGAGAAGGGGAGGGTAGAGAAGGTATACAGAGATGGTGGTACATGGAGGAGTAAGAAGGGGGCGTGGAAGGATCTGCTGAAAATGGGTGCAGAGAATGTGCCTTATAGCAGGGGTCCCAGGCCAAGGAAGTGAGGCAGCAAAGAAAGAAGATCGTTGCTGTTAAGACCATGAGGAAGCCTTTGTAGGAAAGCTGTGCCTTCCAAGAAACCACCCAGCAAAAAAGAAGTCTACCTCAGGGGGTGAGGTGGGGGAACCGGTCACACAAACTGTTAAAATCTGTTTTATGTCATAAAGGTCAAAGAATTGGGGACAGCTTATCTGAATAAAAACTGGATCAAGAGTGCTATCAAAAAATGTATCTGATGATTAAGTGAGTACAGTAGTCAAGCTGGTTACATGCTTCATGTTAGTGACCCCTACTTTGTAGTGTACATATAGTTGGGGCTTCTGTTTTTAAATGGATGAAAGGGTCTGGGAATATAGATGATAGAATGTTTACCTAGCTCACGCTTTTAGAAGGAAATTGCAAGTCTGTTGCAGCTGCCATGGATTTGAGACAGCAAGAATTCCTTTCCTTTAGGCCACTGACTTTGAAGCAGAAAGAGATAAAGAAGTACATTAATATGACATCCAGACAATGTACTATCTACTTGTTTGCTTTCACCTTTCCTTTTTTCATAGCTCATATACTTCATTTTTTCTTTAATTTGAACATATTTGTTAATCATCCAATTAACTCAGTCTTCCATCCAAGTGGATTATAACTTTACGAAGTCAGAAATGTTTGTTGGTGCTGTATGCCTAGTGCCTACTCCATTTCCTGACACTCTGTGGATACTGAATATACGTTTGTGAAACAAATAACTGTCCATGGAAACAAAGTCTCCTACAGGAGTGTGTGGGAGAAGGGAATATCCTTTACAGTGTCATGATGGGTCAGTGCCAAGTGGAAAACCGGTACCAGGAGAATATGGGCAGAGGAAGAGACCAGGAGAACAGACTGGGCTCTGGAAGATCAACAAAAGGCAGGTCTCGGTGTAAGGAGAGCAAGACTTTGCGCATCTCAGTCTCATTTTGAAGGAGCTGGTCAGAAATCTCTTGAGGAACAACTGCCTCCAAAAGCGCGAATCTGGAAGCAGAAGAATCTCAGAAGCGGCTCAGAAAGGCCAGGAGCCAGGGGAGAAGGTGCCTGGTGAAGTTCCTGTGGAAGTGAAATGACCCTTCATTTGAATGCAAATGCTATGTAAAAGCCTGAAGCCCCTTGACGTCAGCCCAACCCTTGGTGGCCCTCCTATGGCCCACTACCAGTCACCTGGAAACCTGGGATAGGAAAAGAAGATTAGAGTAGTCCCAGACGCACAGAGGATCCCGCGGCGCAGCCAGTGCGGACCCATTGATTCTCTCCTGTGTCTCAAACTCAGGTTGGCGCTAAGTTTGCAGGGACCTCAGGATGGCTTAGGAGGCAACTTCTACCCAAGCCATCATGTATGGAAGCTGCCTTTTGGAAAAAGAAGAGGGCATGTACCCAGGCACTCTCAGGAGCCCTGGAGGAGGCAGCACAGCCGGGGTGGGCACCTCCGGGGGCAATGGTAGTCCTCTGCCTGCCTCCAACTTCACTACGGCCCCAGCTTACCCACACTACATGGGGTACCCTCATATGCCTAACATGGATCCTCATGGGTCTTCTCTGGGAGCCTGGAGCTCACCATACAGTCCGCCCAGGGAAGACTGGAGTTCATACCCTGGGCCGTCCAGTACAATGGGCACAGTGCCCATGAACGACATGACTTCGAGCTCTCCGGCTTTTGGCTCTGCAGACTACAGCAATCTGGGTCCCACCAGCGGCGCAAGCAACGGCGGTAGCCTGCAAGCCCCGGCCAGCGAGTCGCTGGTCTCCATCGACTCCAGCACCGCTGGTGCCTGTTCTCCCAGCAGGAGCCGCCACAGCCCCTATGCGTGGATGCGCAAGACTGTGCAGGTGACCGGTGAGTAATCCATCCCCACACTGTTCCTTTCTTCCCTTCTCTGCTCTAGGTCCGTCTGCCCTCTCACTCCTCACCACCCTCACCTCCCAGGAGAGTTCAGCAAAGAAGCCCACAGTGTTGCTGGCTGCAGGATAGGTACTTCCCTTCTTCGTGCCTAGGTTCAAAGCCGGCTGAAAGTAGCGCTTGGGACCAAACCTCTCCGGGGGTTGTTAGGGTTTGGGGTTTGCTTTGTTTTGGTTTTACCCCTTCTGGATCAGTCAAGGGAGTGAGCGCATGGGCAGTGTTCCTGATGAACTACAAGGATCGGGTTCCAACCCTGTGGTTGCTCAGATGGGAAAACAGATGCACATGTGATGACCCGAGTGCGAGGATAGCTAATGCTGTTAAGACGCTTGTCTGTTCTAACTCCAAATCTTTTCCCACCCTGGTGTGCAGACTCGCCAAAAACTGGTGATGCTCAACTAAGTAGGTGCTTAGCTGGCATCTGACCACCCAGTCTATGAACAGTTCCATGGCAAAGCGGTCTCATTACAGGCTTCTCAAGGAAGCTGCGGCTTCCTTGGCACAAATTAGCAGTGTCTGAAGCCTATCACCTTCCAATGTCTCTTCCCACCGAGGGAAACATTGAGGTGGGCGAGGCTACAGCACTGAGCTGTCATTTCATATGACACAATACTCACACCTGCCAAGCGCACAACCAGTACAAGTATTATTAGCCCCCAATAAGTGCCTAAAGCCCTCATCACTATTCCAGCAGGTGTCCACGAACTGTAGGGGCAGAGTGCACATCTGCAACCTCGACCACACACAAGATGGCATAAAGATCCCGTTTTAAGGTCTAATGTCGCTGCCCAGCAAGCTCTAGTGGGCAAGCACTGCGAGCTGGGAGCTGGTGGGGAGGGAGGCACATAAAGGAAGTGAAAGCTGCTCTGCTTTAATCTTGGACTGGGATGAGGTGACGCTTGTTTTTGACTGTGGTTGTTTTCTTATCACTTTCTTATTATTCCAATACTTGCTCCCTGCTATTAGAAAAAATTAGTGACATTTGACTATCACATTCATCCCTCTGGAAAGGCAATGATATTTCAATAGGATTTGTCCGCAGTTATGTTGTTCACAGCCCCATGTTTTCTCTTCTCGGTCCTCCGAAAAGCAAAGGTGGAGGGAGGATAGGAAGCGCCTACCTACCGCTAGTAGAATTTTCAGCCAGAAGGAGGAAGCTTCAGTTTTGTTACTAGGGTTAAAAGTAAAACTTACAAACTTAAAGGCCTATGATGGTACACAGGATTAAAAAGAAAATAAAGGTGAGTCATGTAACTTTAAAAAATGAGGTTAGGGTAGGGGATCCATCCCCAGAGCTGCTGTTACACCTAATCTTGGGGGTAATACTAATATCCACTCACCAAAACCTAATAATAAGCAAAATGCACATTTTTAAAAGGACATAAAGGTAGCTACTGTCTAGGGCTATACTTTGAAGCACTTTAGAGAAAGAATGTCACTGGCTTGTTGTTTCTAATAGAAAACAGGGAGGAAAAGGGATATGATAAGAAAATTATGTTGCGATGAATTTTCTGCTAATGAGGGGGAAAACATTGCAGTTTTTTCTGTCTTTAAGTCTTTTACTTGATCTATATCCCAGAGACTTCTTTGGGTAATTCTGACGCCAAGAGAAGTTGAGAGAGTCTCCTTAGGCCATGCTCCTTCATTTGTTAAACCCTCAAACCTGACTTAATCATGGCACCTTCAAAAAGGTTTCTCTTTATTGTTTAGGAGAAGCTTAAAACTGAGAATAACGGTGCAACTTCTTAGACTCTTGGCAACTAGTCCTACAGACAAAGCTTTGTTAACTTCAACATGTGCTTTATTTGAACTTTTTGTAAGTTAAGACCACCCTTTTATTATATTCTTGTAGCTCAGGTTGTTATTTATCAACAACTTAAGAAGATGATAAATATGCATAAGTACATCACAGCACACACATAAATTTTGGAGATTCTAGACTCACTGAGTCTCTTTCATGTTATCAGGCCATAAGCACCACACACACACAAAAAAATAAATGTCATCACTCTATTGGACACTCTGGACAAAAATGTAGCCTTTTATATGCTTAGCAAACAGAGCAGTTGTTAAATGTTTATAAGACAATGAATGGATGAGGCAGATTTTCCTAAGCTTTCTGCACAACAAGTGGTTGAGGGCTGAAAGGGAAAAAAATCTATGGACAACAAATTGGAAGTAGCCTTGCCTGGGTTAAAGCAATTCAATGACAGCTTTATTAATGAAGATAATTGAAACAGATTTTAGCAAAGTGGGAGTGACTCATTTCAGCTGTGATTTCTAATGAAAGCCAGGAGATTGGCATGTAGAATAAATTACTGCCTTCCAGATGATTACAGTTTTCTTAGTATTCTATTCCAAGCACATGTCTTTTCGGAACTTATATAAAATGTATCTTATCCAAGGGTTTCTATGAATGTTAATATTTTCTTACATTCTCATATTTTAAATAATGGCAGTGCATGAGAACAAGTCATCTTCCCTCATTTTCTTTAGTACAGAACTGTGGCTCTGTATTAGCATTGGTCAGGTACTATCCTAAGCATAGCTAGAAAGAAGCTTCTGTGTTTTCCAAAATAGGGGGAGTAATTTTGATTGATTCTGATTAAGCCACTGAATACTAAGGAAATACTTTAAAGCTCTATCCAATTGAGACACTTCACAAATTGAATTGCTCAATAACCCTTGAAGCTTATCGTTGTCTTCCTTGGGGTTTTTCCTATCTTGTTGGACAATTTCTTAAGAAATTTGGATGTGATTTAAAAAAAAAAAAACAAAAAAAACTTTATTTATTTATTTGCCTTGGTGTTTGCCTGGAACTGGAACTACAGACAGTTGGTAGCTGCCATGTGGGTGCTGGGAATCGAACCCGGGTCCTCTGGAAGAACAGAGGGTGCTCTCAACCGCTGAGCCATCTCTCCAGCCCCCGGATGTGATTTTTTTAGTTAAAAGCAGTAAAGGATTGCTACTAGGTGAAAAGTCATCATGGAGGTTCTGTCTACATAAGAAAACAGGCTTTCTTCAGCTTTGTCTCCACTTCCCTCACCATCATCATCCCAAAGCTTTGTGAGGGCTTTTCTGCCTAGCCTGACTTTGGTTGAGAGTCTCTCCACTGAGCAACATTTCAAACACACTTATGATGATAGTAAGTCATCCTATGTGGTGACATTGCCTTGTGAACTGTGAAGGCACTGTCTCCTGGGTGCTGGGAAGGACTACTATGAAGTATGGAAGTGTTCGCTAAAGCCTTTTTGGAAGAAGTAATAAAATTCTTACTTCAGAAGAATGGAAATAACTCTTTAATGAATCTTAGACTTTTTTTTTCCATTCCTAAATTAGCTCCCAATATCAGCTGAGAAGAAAATCCCCTGGTTTCAAAATGCCATTGTCTCTGGAAAATAGAGGAGCTTAAATAATAAAAACAAGCACTCTTCACACCTTTTTGGTGTTTGGCTTTAGTTGTAGGAATATGAACATTAAGCTCTACCAGAAAGAATCCAAATCCCTTCACTAATTTCAGGGGAAGAGACAATGAGGGGAAAGAGATGTGGTTTTGAGAAGGCAGCACAAGACGGGTTCCAGGAAATTTCAATTGATTTTTCTTTGTAAACTGTGCAGGTAGTATACTCCCTGTCTTCTTGAGGAGTTAGGTCTTATCTATCTGATTGGGGCTACGGACCCTTTCTAACACTTGTTTAGCTTTGATATGCATCTAGGCTCTTCTCATCGCTCCTTTCTTTGGAGGTTATATTGCCGGAAAGGGTGAGCATTTTCATGGCAAATAAAGAGGCCTGGTCTTGACTTTATTGTCCTCAGAAGAAACTGCAAGAGGAGAATTTATGACCAATGGGGGTGGGGAAGAACCACAACCTTTCCAGAGTTCTTGAAGTCTGGTTATATTTACTGATTAATTGACTTTACTGAAGACACAGACACACACAAGTTGAATTTTAACCTCTCTGCTTCAAGTTAAAATTTAACCTCAGTCCCTTTTTGATCAGGAAGGGTTTTAGGAAATATCTACTCAAAATTATATTTTGACCCTAAAATATGAGGTCCTGAAAACAAATTAAACCTAGGGTTTTTGTCTTCATTCTTCAGTACACAATCAGTTGTTGGAATGTGCCAAAAGCAGATCCCTAGTTTCCTGTGTTTCTGTATGGATTCAGAAATCTAGCTCGAAGTCTGAATCTGTGAACCCAACTTTTTGGCTGGAACCCATCATTTCAAGGAGTGAATTTTCATCGTATTGAGTAGCCCATAAGTTACCCAGCCTTTTAGTTTAATCCTAAAATAGATCTGTTTCTGTATCCATACCCGCCCCCCCCTCCTTCCTGGAGATGAAAGGGTGTCTGACATTTGTTTAGGGCTTGTAAATTCCAAGCCAATTGGTTGATGTTCCTGAATGTAAAGAGAGTTCAGGATGGGATCCATGCTATGGCGCTCCTTTGTTAGGCCTGGGCTGCAGCTTAACACCTCAGTGGAGTTTAGGGACCCACTTTAAAGAAGTCTTTGTCCTATAGGTTGCCCCCCCAAAAATGCTCACATCAAAACAACCAGAAAAGATCAGAAGAAGTTTTCTGAAAGCCACAGAGAAAAAGAGCAAGATCCTGGAGGGGGTTAGAGAAACTGAAAAGAAAGGAAAAACTTCCTAATCACCTTAGGAAAATTTGAAAGGAAGAATAAAACTCCATTTGAAGGAGAGCACAAGAAATTAGCTCAATGTTGTAACACAAGCCAAATGTTTGGATATCTTTTCAAAGCACGTGGAATACTCACTTCAGTCTGCTTAAGTCAACACTCCCTCCCTCCTTCCCCCATTCACTAGCCACTTGGAAATAAAAATGCCTCAAGACGCCCACAGGAAAAACTACTACTTTTTCTAATAAATAATAGCTATTTTGAAGCATAATTTACTAAGTAGCAATAAATATTTCTTTTCAAACTATACAAATTCTTTCTAGGTAGTATATGTAACTATGTTGGGATTCAAGAATAGTTTGCGACACTTGGTATTACACTTCCTAACAGATTTAAAATGGGAATAAATCTAGCATCCTGAATTGGTAGTCAAAGGAGCATGTTTGGATCTATACTCCTTTGTTCACCAGCTTAAATTCACTTACCTACACTGAACCTTGGGTTTCTTATTTATACAATGGGAATAAGACATTTTCTGCATAATGCAGGAAAGTAGGTAAGATGCTTAATGGTAAATAGTTGTGAAAGAATTGTATAAAATGTAATTCATGGTAGATGTTGCCATTACTCTTCATTCAATTGTTATATGTGAATGGGAAAATGGAATGAAATTCATGGGTTGAGTGTTTATTTTAAATGTTTGATATAACAGTAGATCAATGGTAGAGTAGCTGTGATTTGATCATTTAAGGAGAAACAAAAAAATGTTTGTTTAATACATATATTAGAATAATGAATGTTTTTATACATATCCAGCTACATACAGATATCATGGCTGTTGGTTTCAAGAATGGGAAGAGATACACACACACTACGAAGGCCACATGAGAGTTTATTCAGGAGAGTTGCCAGGCGAGTACAGAAGCAGAGAAGCAGAGGAGAGAAGAGGCAGATTGTAACATGGCATCTCTTTTTAAGAGAAAGGGTGGGCATGAATTTACGTAGCTAGCCTCAGGATGTGCTCTCTGTATTGTTCTGCCATTACCATGTTGGCTTTACAATTTGGCCGATACATGCAAGGAATTTTTATTTTACCCAGCGCCATGTTGGGTTCACCACATGGTGTGCCAGGAATCCTTACAATGGTAATATGATAATGTGATAAAGGTAAGATGATAATGCATTTAATGGAGAAATAGACAACATATTTGTTTTAAAAATACATTTTTCTTTATAATTTAAAGTAATAAATGAAAGTAAGAAGAGTAACTGGTTCCTCTAACCCAAATAATCTCCAAAGGAGCAGAATAAGATGAAATGTCGCTTTCTCCCCCAACAGGGAAAACCAGAACAAAAGAAAAGTATCGTGTGGTTTACACTGATCATCAAAGGCTGGAGCTGGAAAAGGAATTTCACTGCAATAGATACATCACCATCCGGAGGAAGTCAGAGCTGGCAGTTAACCTGGGGCTTTCTGAGAGACAGGTATTACCAAACATGTCCCACGTAGTCATTTCAGAATTGTCTAGGGTTTGAAGAAAATAACAAAATAGAGGACAGATGCTTTCTTCAGGCACCCCTAAACCCACACTTACCCTACGTTGTTTCATTGGCCTTTGGATTTATTAACTATTTAGTGAGTGGGTATCACGTGGGTCTGGGCACAAGAAGAGATGGAGCAGAGAGATGTAAAAGATTACAATTCTGATATAATAGATTAATCAAGTCAAACCTTGATCTGATCTCTCAGGTAGTACTGAGTGTGAGAAATGGAAATTTCACAGCTATGGCCACTGTCTGCTCCCCATCAGTCAAACTACAAGGGGAACTGCACACCAGTGCAGCTCCATGGATGGAGCTTTTCTGTCATTCAGGATAGGCAATATACCTTCTCTGGTCTATATGAGATTATGATGCTTGCTTTGAATTTAGTTTACTGTGATCAATAAAGATCAAGTTACAGCAAAGGTCAGCAGTTTCCACTCATGCAGACTTTGCAATTACATGAACACCTGACAATTTTCCCCCCAAGTCTAGGAGTAATCTGGAATCATAGAAATCTAGAAAGGTAAAGTCCATTAATACATTGCCTTATCTTTACATTCCATTCATATGTAGGCACATTAACACCACTCTGGTGTTGATTTCCAACAAGAAATAGATGGTATTTCATGACCCTGTTCACCCAGTTCTCTGTGTTGTTAACTTTAATATAAGGAAGTTTCTTTAATGACTGATTGTAAACACCTTTGCTATGTAAAAACGTTCTCTTTCATCAGCAGTCCATGCCATCCTTATATAAGTATTTCTACATGTGTAGCAGAGGATGCAAGTGAGTTGCATTCAGAGTCAGTAGTCACAAATTTGATTGTTTTAATCTTGTTTCTTGAAAAATGCCTGTCCTTTCTGTGCCACAGCTTTTTAGAACCTGTAATTGGGTGTACTTCACAAGGTTACCATAAGACTCAAATGAAGAGATGTTCATGAAGAGGCCTTATAAGACCAGCAGTCACAATTGACTACACTCAGGGTATTCCCCAATAAGTATAGAGCATTTTGTGTTGCAGGTGAAAATCTGGTTTCAGAATCGCAGAGCCAAGGAGAGAAAGATGATCAAAAAGAAAATCTCCCAGTTTGAGAACAGTGGAAGTTCCGTGCAAAGTGACTCTGGCTCCATCAGCCCCGGGGAACTGCCTAACACTTTTTTCACCACTCCATCTGCTGTCCGTGGATTTCAGCCAATTGAGATACAACAGGTCATAGTCTCCGAATGAAACAAAAGCGGAGAAACAGAAACACCCTTCCCATTGCAGTGCCTCTTTGGCCTCTAAGATATCAGCAGGGCAGTTGAGATTGGATGTAATTCCTTTTAAGGCAGAATTCCAAGTAGTGGATACACAATGAGTTGGAGATATTTCAGAAGACCCATTGAGAAACTGTCCCCGGATAATCCCTATTTTATGCTGTTTTGTGGGGGGCAGGGCAGGGCTCAATGATAAGCTTTGCTACTTAAAGTCTTAAATTCAGGAGCCCTTGCAACTTTCTTCACAATTTCAGAAACTTGCTTGTGAAAATATTTTAAAACACGGTCCTGCTCAGAGGCATGTGTGCACATATGCACTTGTGTTTGTTATTTGATTCTGAGTGTCTTTGTGATCTTTTTTAGGGGACAGGGATAAAGTAAGAAGAAATTTCTCTATCTCTAGATACCTTTTCAAGCAGTAACTAAAAACACCCAGTTTTCTTAACAGGCTAACTCTGTAAAACAGCACCCGGAGGTTATTACAAATCTATTGCTGCTGGCTAATAAAATGAAGATTATTTTCCCCTTGAATAATACTTGCCTGCCATCAAATACCTAATCATAGAACTTGGAAGAGATATCCATTTCAGATCCTGTCAGAACAATGAAATCAGACTAGAATACCACAGACCAGTTAACTGAGTAAATGCAAGGCTGATAGATATTCAACACAGGGAATAAACCATCTGACATTTTCAAAGAGCTGTGGTTCACCACTTAAGAGCACATGGGTAAAGAAAGTAAGTAGGTTGGCCTGGAGCTTTTGTGTTGGCACAGTGCACTGTTTACATATCAAATCGACCAAAGATTAAGCCTCCAGTTTTATTTAACACAAGATCTCACAATTACCATTTGGGGGTTAAAAATAAAGCTTTGTCTTCTCAGTCCTTAAGAAAATCTCAGAAAAGGGGCTTATAGTTCCATGGTTCCTCCTGAGGATACATCAGTAAGTCCTAAAAGATTAAAGGAAAAAACCTTCCACTTCTGACCTCTTGGAAGTATATTCCTTACAACACATTTATGAGGAAGGTATTAATCACCCCATTTTACTAATAAGGAAAATGAGTATCAGGTCACTTTAAAGACATAAAATAAAACAATGACAGATGCTGATTACAACCTCTGCCTACAACTCTTCCTCAGTTTGGAATATTAAGTCCAAACTCATTCCTAGTACATAAAAGATGCACCTTTGGCTGTAATAGTCACACTTACCCATGAGTTTCCCTTTCTTGCTGTAAAGCTATTGATGTTTCTGTATTTCACTAGACTGAAAAAGTGGATTTTTTTTTTCTTAATAGCATATTAAAGGCATTTTCTCTCAAAAGACATGTTTATTCTTTCTCTGGGTACTGAGGAAAAGATGCACCCCCTACTTTTATGGCTACATTACAGTGGTATGTCCTGGAAGCATGTAGACAGGAGAAAGATAATAGCAAAGCTCAAAGGTTATACTCCAAGTAGGCTTCAATAAGGAAGGAGGCGGGAGGGGCAGGGCGGCAATGAAAACTCAATAAATGGCCAACAGTGTTCAGTGGGCTAAATGGGGAATTAAGGAGGAATATTCTTCTTGTCTTTATGTTTTAAATTTATGCAAACTATTTTCATTCTGATTTTTTTTAATCTGCAAGTAATTTGCAGACTTTAGAAGAATCTTTGCAATTTATTCAGCATTCCAGTCTTCAAATAACTTAACACCGTTGATCTTATCTTTGTAGTTTGTGAACAACTACAAAGGAAAGATCATTGGGAGGACCTGGCCTATTTCCAAATAAAGAAGGAAGTAAGGCCCAAGGAAAGTTTTCCACTGCTGGCTCAAGTCCAGAAAATTGGCCACTTCTCTGGTTGAAATGTTTTAATATTACCAAGCCAAGTCAAGAAGGGAAGGAGAGCCAGTAAGGAAGGACTGGAAAGGAAGGATGTATAAGAAGGTGGTAGAGAGAGCACTTATGAGGTCGTTAGAGGTCTACAGAGATGCTACAAAGAGGCTGGAAATATAGTTGAGTTTATAGAGTGCTTGCCTAGCACAGAGTCCTAGAGCCAATCTCCAGCACTGCCTACATAGGGCATGGAAGCTCATGCCTGTTATACAAGAACTCAGGGCTAGAGCATCCTTAGCTCTATAATGAATTTAAAAACAGCCTGGGTTACATGAGACCCTGCACCCCCCCCAAAAAAATACTGCAAAAATAATTATAGCAGATAAATAATTATTATTCTGGTAACAAAAAAAGGTAAGAAATCATTAGAGAGTTTAGTCTATAGAGGTAGCCACATTATATCATTTAGATTCAGTCCCTCAAACAGGGATTACTGGCTCTTATATTCATTCTTAAATATGCTACTGAGGAGAGACACAAATAATTGGTAATCACTGAGTCTCCCATATAATGGCAGTTAATAGGTTTGGAAGGGAGGGGCTGACCTGGGTATATTATCATTAAGTCTTCAGAGTGGCAATGCAAAGCAAAGAAGTCCTGTTACACTGTGTGTCTTCAGGCATAATAATGCAAATAAACTGTAAAAGGACATAGTACAATGGTGTTAAAAAGTCCTAATGAACTGAAAAATAAGAACTGGTTTCTAGTTTTACCTGATTCTGTAGCTACAAAGCTGTGTGATTTGGGGGTAAGTCAGTTTACCAATAAGAGTCTCTTTTGATATTAGATTTTGTTTTTAATTCTTTGAGGATGACTTTTTTTAAAAACTTTATTTATTTATTTGTTTGTTTGTTTGTTTGTTTACCTTGGTGTTTTGCCTGGAACTGGAAATACAGACAGTTGTTAGCTGCCATGTGGGTCCTGAGAATCGAACCCGGGTCCTCTGGAAGAGCAGACAGTGCTCTTAACCACTGAGCCATCTCTCCAGCCCTTGAGGATGACTTTTAAGATTTGTTCTAGTTTTAGTCTTCTTAACATGTTTGGGAAGGGCCCATATGCTTTTTTACCTTTTTCCAAAAATCACACAAAATCCTAATCTCTCTGCCTCTGATCTTTTTTTCAAGGTTTAAAATATCACTGTGGAAGATTAATTGCTTTGGTTTCAAAG
This sequence comes from Sigmodon hispidus, assembly GCA_004025045.1. NCBI lineage: Eukaryota > Metazoa > Chordata > Mammalia > Rodentia > Cricetidae > Sigmodon > Sigmodon hispidus. The sequence continues at coordinate 55,146 of PVIH01007311.1, forward strand.
TATCTTCAAGAGTTTATTACAGGGTCTTTCGCTTTTCAGAGTTTTTGTGTCCAATTCATCTGTAAAGCATAGATTTTGAGTTAAATTTCACCAATCTCTAAAACTCTAGTATTTAGCTACCAAAGTAAAACATAAATGCCAGCCAGGTGGTGGTAGCAATGCCTTTAATCCCAGCACTTGGGAAACAGAAAAATGGGGGCCAGCCTGATCTACCAAAAAAAAAAATAAATAAATACCATTGGAAGAAACAGGGAGACAGATCCTTAAGCTGACAGTCATTTCTCTAATCCCTTTCAAACCAGAAAAGCCTTATAAAGGCCTTTTCTAAGTGAATCATATAAAATGTCTCTGAGTCAATAAGATGAGAGATTGCTATAGCATAATACGCTCTAATTACTTAGACTGAAGCTTTTGCCTTTAATTGTATGCAAGCATGTATTTCAGACAACTCCACAAGTCAATTCTCTTCCAGAGAAAATGTCTCTCTCCTCATCTTCCAGTATAGCCTTATCTGACACTATGTTAGCCTGATAGAGGAGTTTAGAAATGGTACAAAAGTGGTTATTTAACTCAGTGGTAGAGCACCTTCCTAGAAAGTGGGAGGTTCTAGGTTTATTCCTCAGCTCCAAAAAAGAGGGAGAGGAGAAAGAGGGAGAAGGACAGGGAGGGGGAGGGGAAGAGGGAGAAAGAGAGAAGAGAGAGCATCCCTGGTATATAACACCTTCTTCTGACTTCCACAGTGTCTGCACACATTTGACACACATACAAACAGATAGATACTATAAAACAGGGGTTTAGAATAGTTTTGAATAAATAACAACAGCTAGAGCTACTGCAAGGAACATAAGTAACTTCTGAAGAGCAGTAAAAATCTGATTACCAATATTCCAAGTGTCCAGTTTTCAATAAAAATTACTGGTTGTAAAATTATGAATGAAGAAGTATAGCCTATCTTCAAAGAAGAAATAAATGGTTACTGTGCCTGAGGAAACACAGACATCAAAGACTTTAAATTATTACAAATTTGCTTAGGTGTTAGGAAAGCATGCATAAATATCTAAAGGAAAGATGGGAAATTGGCATGTGAAATAATAGAAAACAAAAATAAAGATTACTTTAGGTGTAGCTAAGTGGGTAGATTGTTTGTCCAATATACAAAACGTCCTGGTTTTGATCTCTAACATTGTATAAAACCAGGCATACCTATAACTCCTCATTCAAGTTGACATAGGCAAAAAGATCAGGACTTTAAGGTCATTCTCAGATACTCAGCAAGTTTAAGGTTTGCTTAGGGTACATGTGACCCTACTTCAAAAATGAACATACACAGTTATTGGAGGATTTTTTTTCTTGCAATTCAGGGTTCTAATCGAGGTTGTGTGGTGCTAAGCAAATTCTCTACCACTAAGCTACATCCCCAGCAAGCCCCCTCCCTTTTTTTCAGTTTGAGACAGGATTTCATAATGTAGCCCATGTTGGCCTTAAATTTGCAATATTTCAGGCTTAGCCTCCCAGAAAGTTGGTATTGTAGTATTGTAGGTATGTGATACCATGCCTGGATGCTGGAAGGTTTCAACAGCAGATCTGAAGTAACAGAAAAAGGAATCAGTGAATTTGAAGCTAGATATATTTAAATTATGTAGTCTGAGCTAGGCATGGTAGCTTATACTTTTGATTCCAGCACTCAAAAAGCAGAGGCAGGTAGATCTCTGAGTTCCAGGTCAGCCTGGTCTACACAGTGAGTTCCAGGACAGCCTAGTCTACACAATGAGTTCCAGGACAGCTGGTGCTGTTACACAGAAAAAACATGTTATGACAAAAAACAAAAACCTCCCCTTTTCTGGTGTGTAGGTATACATAAAGACAGAATGGACACTGTATTCATAACAAATAAATAAATCTTTTTAAAAAACAAAACAAAAAACATTATGTAGTCTGAGCAACAGAAAGAAGAAAAATAAACTTAATAGAATTTAAGAATTCTGTAACACATCACTTACTTTGTCAACATGTACATTATGGAAATTACAAAAGGAGAGAACAAAGAAAATGAAGTAGGAATAACATTGAAGAAATGGTGACAGAAGACCTTACACCTGTAATCTCAGCATCATCTAGAGGTGATGTAAGAGCATTAAGAGTTCAAGGAAAGGGGTTGGAGAGATGGCTCAGTGGTTAAGAGCACCGTCTGCTCTTCCAGAGGACCCAGTTTCGATTCCCAGGACCCACATGGCAGCTAACAACTGTCTGTAGTTCCAGTTCCAGGCAAATAAATAAATAAAAGTGTTTTTTTTTATTAAAAAAAAAAGAGTTCAAGGAAACCTTGGCTGGATAGTGAGTTCAAGGCCAGTATGGGCAACATGAAACTCTGTCTCAATAAGAGAGAGAGAGACAGAGACAGAGAGAGAGAGAGGAAGGAAGGAAGGGAAGAAAGAAGAGAGGGAGGGTAATGTCAAATGTTTCAATTTTGATCAAAGACATGAACATATCTATGAATCTCAAATTCCAAGATAAAATCAGATATCACATTAAAGCACACAAAAATGAAATGATGAAGTCAATGGTGAAAAGAGATCTTTTAAACACTAAGAGTGAAGTAACTTGCCACATGTAAGGCAATATTCTCAATAAAATGAACAGCAGATTTCTCACTAGAATCATGGGGGCCGACTGCCCCACAGTGCAGGCCAGGCAGAAGACAGCCAGAACTCCTGCAGTACTGGTAAGGGCTGGGTGAGCACCACTATGATGAGTATGTGGTGGAGAGATGAGAAGGGGAAGCAAAACACTTCATGTGTGGTGGAGAGGAGAAGAATTGCAGTGTCAACTGCTGTGAAGAATAGGGTAGGGGTGAGCAGAATCTTAGCCACAGGATCTCCATGAGTCTGAGCAGCAGCAGGATATCTGAGTGGAGTCCAGGTGAGGGTCCAGTACTGATGGTGTAGCAGAAACCAGAAGCCTCAAACCAGACCAGTGACTCATTTCAATTAACATTTGCTGCAAAGTTGCTCGGGCAAAAGGGTATTTTAATGTATTTCTTACTAGTCAGCACTCTATAAAATATAAGTGATAAAAATATACGGTATGCATCCTGAGACGTCTGTGCACTGGGCATGAAGTATATCTACTAAAATGCTGGCCTATGGACCTCGGGATGAGAACAGATTTGCTTTATTAATGAAATCTTCACAATTTCCTAAAGTACCTGGAAAAGAATTCTGGGGCTTTGCTCAGTGTCAAGTGTTATGTGGCTTCTCTTCATTAGCCCTAAAAAGCTGTGCAAAAGGGCCAATGCTCACTTATGCTTGAATTTGTGGTCTTGGGCCACTTTTACAAGTGATATACTTTGAAAGTGTATAACTAAATTGGTGTTTGTTTCTCTTGCTGGTTTTAACAGAGAAAATAAAAGGAGTTAGAGCTCATTTATCTTGCTTTCTTATTTTTAGAACTGTTATCTGTACAGTTAATGACAAATAACCTAGACATATGCTATATTGTGCCTTGACATCTAGATAACAAGGCTGTTTTTTGGTTTGTTTTTGTTTTTTAAATATTTATTTATTATGCATACAGTGTACAGAAGAGGGCACAAGATCTCATCATAGATGCTCTTGAGCCACCATGTGGTTGCTGGGAATCAAACTCAGGACCTCCTGAAGAGCAGTCAATGCTCTTAACCCCTGAGCTATCTCTCCAGCCCCAACAAGGCTGTTTTTAAAGGATCATAGTCCTACTCTCTGACACTCCACACATTTTAATGTGTTAATGTCATGTGATTAAATGCTCCAATTCCTAGTCCCAGATGCTCAGCTTATTGTGAAAACTAAACATACATGTTCATTTGATGTCCTTTTAGGAATAAAGAAAATGGTCTTTTATAGTCATCTATATTGTTCTCTTGGGTTTTTTTTTCTTCATTCATATTTGCTGAAGAATAAGATCTTGGCTTGTGTGATGATGGTTGTGGCTAACCCATATTTTGGTGTGACAGAAGAGATGCATTGTGTTTCTACAGTTTTCTGAGAAAATTGGTCTTTTAACATGTTATGTATTGAAACATTGTTTAGTTGTTATTAAAAAATACCTTATATAGGGTATTGAAGTGACTCAGTGGGTGGTAACACTTGCTAACAAGCTTGATATACTGAGTTCAGTCTCCAGGTTTTATAGAGTTGAAGGAAAACTGAGTCCTGCAACCTTCCACAAGCATACCACAGCATGTGTGTAATCCCCACCTCTGCACACACATGAAAACACAGAGAAATATATGTAATAAAAACCAGGGGAAAACCCCTATCCTTTAGAGAAGATTTTTCTTTTAGGTAGAATCCAGTTATATTAATCACGACCTTTCCTCCGACCCTCTCCTCTATTGTTACGTGGTCTCAGTTAGCTTACTCTTACTTTGGGCTGAAGCAAGGCAGAGCATGATGTGTCTGAGGACCTACCTCTTCAATTTGTGGTTGGCAGAAAGCAAGAGTAAGGAATGACTGGGGAAGAGTAGAACCTTTAAAGCCGTGACCTAGGACCCACTCCTTCTAGGTAGGCCCTGCATTCTAAGATATGTATCACCTTTCAAAGCAGTTTTTTGTTTGCTTTTTTTTTTTGCTGGGGCCATATGTTGATCATGTGAATCTACAGAAAATAATTTCTATTAAATATCATAATACCAGTGTATCAATCTTCAAAAAAAATCGGTCTTTTAGTAATTGCTTTTCCTATCTTTAATATTTTCTTTAAATTTCAAATAGAAGGAAAAAACCATCAAATCCCAAATATATCCACCAAAATAAATTTTTCAAAAATGAGAAATTAAGACATTCCTGGGTGATAAAAGCTGAAGAAGTTCGTCATCATTAGGGCTTCCCCACAAAAAAAAAAAAAAAAAAAATCTAAATTGAGTTCTGGAGCCTGAATTGAAAGGAATTACAGCAAAGAAAAAAGGCTAGGCATGGCAGTACATGCCTTTAATTCCAGTACTCCAAAGGCAGTTAGGTCAGTGTGGTCTATACAGTGAGTTCCAGGCCACCAGAGCTGCTTAGTCAAACCCTGTCTCAAAAACAAAAGTTAAACAATGTAGAACATACATAGAAAACAAAACGCAAAATGGAGAACATCGTTTTTTCCTAATCAGAAATTAATGTAAAAAAATGGATAAATTAAGAAAACAGATTAAATAATATAATCAAACTAATAATAATATGCTGTCTACAATACTTTCAGTTTTGATAGAGAGGCACAAACAGATTGAAGGTGAACTTTACACAACCGCAAAGGAAGAAAATACAGATGCAAAAATCCTCAACAATTAACTCAACAAAGTGAATTCCATGGCACGTTAGGGGGATCTTTCACCAAGCTCAGGTGGGGATTTAGCTCAAAATATGCAGATCTATGAAAATGATACACTATATTAACAGAATATACATATGACCACATCAATAGATACAGAAAAGATACTGGTCCAAGTTCAAAACACTTTCACTATAAAATTCTCAACAAATTAGGTGTAGAAATAGACGTTAACACAATAAAGAATTTGGATGACAAAACCATGAATGACAGCATATAATACACATTAGGGAAAAGCTGAAAATGTAACATCGCCTCTAAAATCAGAGATAAGAAAGGACAGCAATCTCATCGCTTCCATTCAACAAATTAAAATTTAAAGTACTGCCCAGAGCAATTAAACAAGAGAAAAAAGGCAAGTTGAAAAGGAGAAAGATAAATTTTTCTTGTTTCCAGATAACATCATCCTACAATGTTTCGGAAAACTCTAAAGACTCAACCAGAAACTGTCAGATCTGACAAATACAGTAAAACTCCAGGACACAGAATCAACACATAAAAGTCACTAATAAATCCACATATTGATAGGAAATAACATATGAAGGATTTCACAAAAGCAATCTCATTTACTCACTTCACAGTAGTGAAAATTCTTAGAAATAAGTTTAACCAAAGGCATGTAAATCTATACATTGGAAATTATAAAATACTCATGAAAGATTTTGTTTATTCATTCACTTAATTATTTATATTTATTTGTTTTGGAGAAATGATCTTAATTTATATCCTTTGCTGGCCTGGGACTCACTGTTCAAACCAAGTTGGCTTCGAACTTGTAGCAATTGTCAGGAGTGTGCCTCTCATGCGCTGAAGTTATACACATATACCATCACACTCAACTGAAAGAAACTGAAAGCCTAAATGGAAAAATAGTCTGCATTTATAGACCAGAAGAGTTTCTTTCATTAAAACATTTTTCTTCCCAAAGCTATTCATCTGTAGGTATAATGCAATCCCTATCAAACTATCACTGGCATTTTTTTTTAACTTTATTTATTTATTTATTTGCCTTGGTGTTTGCCTGGAACTGGAACTACAGACAGTTGTTAGCTGCCATGTGGGTGCTGGGAATCGAACCCGGGTCCTCTGGAAGAGCAGACGGTGCTCTTAACCGCTGAGCCATCTCTCCAGCCCATCACTGGCATTTTTTACAAAATAGGAAAAAAAACCCCACAAATTTTATATACAGGAACAAATACTGTCCAGATAATCAAGTAAACATGAACAGTAAAAACAAAAGTGGACTGGAGAGATGGCTCCATGGTTAAGAGAACTAGCTGCTCTTCAAGAGGATGAGGGTGTGGCTGCCAGTACCCACATGGATAAACCACCTTTTGTAACTCCACTTGCAGGGACTCTGATGCTCTATTCCAGCCTCCTCAAGTACCAGGCATGCACATGGTATACAAATAAATATACACACACGCTAAAGACCCATACATATAAAAATTGTAAAAAATAATAATGATAAAGAAAGAACAAAGGTAATGTATCATACAACATTCACTACATTAATCAATATACCTTATAGTACTGGAAAAATAAAAGACATATAGTCTCATGAAACAGAGTAGAGCCCAGAAAGAAGCCCACACACTGGCAACTATTAGTTTTGCCAATGCTGCCAAGAGTACACAGTGCAGAAAGAACATTTATCTTCACTAATTTGAAGGTCTCATATTTTTGTATAAAAGTTAATTCATAAATAAATAAATGACAGAAATATAAAGCTTCAGTGAGGAATAAAATATCTGCCATAGTCTTAGGCATTGGAATATTGGTCCCAGTTGGTAGCACTATTTGCATAGGTTCAGCAAATGTGACCTTGTTGAAAGAAGTCATTCCCTGAAAGTCAACTTTAAGAGTTTAAAGATTTGTCACAAGTGACAATTCTTCGTGCTGGTGAGGATATGGACCATGGGGAACATCCCTCTATTGCTGGCAGGAGTGCAGACTGGTGTGTTTACACAATGGAGTATTACTCAATGAAGAAAAAAAAAAACCAATGTCATAGTGAGATTTGCAGGCAAAATGGATGGAACTAGAAAAGATCATACTGAGTGAGGTGACCCAGACCCAGAAGACAAACATGGTACATGTTCACTTGTAAGTAGTATCTTAGGTTTCTATTGCTATGAGGAGATCACATGACCATGACAGCTCTTACCAAGAGAACATTTAACTGAGGTGGCTAGTTTACAATTTCAGAGGTTCAGTCCCTTATTATCATGACGGGGAGCATGGCAGCATGCAGGCAGATGTGGTGTTGGAGCTGAAAGTGCTGCATCTTGTAGGCAACACAAGTCTGACTGGCAGTCACAGAGAGAAGCTTGAGCAAAAGTGACCTCAAAGCCTTCCCCACAGTGATACACACCTCCAACAAGGCCATATACCTTCTAATAGTGCCCACTCCCACCACAAGTGGGCATTAGCTATAAAGTAAAGGATGATCATGCTACAATCCATGGAACTACAGACAGTTGTTAGCTGCCATGTGGATGCTGGGAATCGAACCCGGGTCGTCTGGAAGAGCAGAGGGTGCTCTTAACCGCTGAGCCATCTCTCCAGCCCCGGGATAAAGCCTTTAACCTTCAATTTGCCCTACAAGCAAGATGTGCTGGGGTAAAGGTAGCACAGAACTTGTGGGAGTGGCCAATCAATGACTGGTCCAACTTAAGATCCATGCCACAAGAGGGAGTACACTCCTGTCACTACCTGGAGGGACGGAACCTGAGGCTGGATAGCCCAGAGGGGCAGAATAGAACTAAATACAACCAGCTGTGTGTGAGGGGAGAAGGAGGATGATAGTCTGCTATACCCATAAACAGAAGCCTAGCATAATCATCATCAGAGAAGCTTCATCTAGCAACTGAGGGCAGCAGATACAGACCCACAGTCAAACATTAGCTGGAGCTCCAAAAATCCTGCAGAAGAGGGCGGAGTAGGATTATAGGAGCCAGAGGGATCAAGGATACTCCAAGAACACAGTACACAGAATGAATTAACCTGGGCTCATAGGGGCTCACAGATACTGAACATCAGGGAGCCTGCATGGGTCTGTGCTGGGTCCTCTGCATATATGTTATGGCTGTGTAGCTTGGTGTTATTTTGAGACTCCTAACAGTGGAAGTGTGGATGCCTGTGACTCTTCAGCCTGCTTTTGGGACTCTTTTCCTCCTACTGGGCTGCCCTGTCCAGCCTTAATATGAGGGGATTGCCTAGTCTTATTGTAACTTGTTATGTCATATAACTTGATATCCCTCAGAGGCCTGCTCTTTTCTGAAAGGAAACAGAGAAGTGGATCTAGCTAGGGGAGAATGGAGACTTCAGGAAACAACTGGGGAAAAAGGAGGGAGGGAAAACTGTGGTATGGATATAATATAATATAAGAGAAGAAAAAAGAATTTAAAGATTGATACAATTTTCAGTTAACTTTCTGCTTCCTGCTTGTGGTTTGAGAAATGAGCTTCTAGCTTCTGTTCCAGCTGCCATGCCTACAACCTGCTGCCTCTGTTCCACATCATGGACTCTAACCCCTGGAACCAAACAGTCAAATAAAATCTTTCTCCTATAAGTTACTTTTGCCATGGTGCTTCTCCACAGCAATAGAAAAATAACTAATATAGTAATACATGGAAAAAAGTCTGTGATATCAGTCTGGCTAATGGACTTTGGGACTCTGACATGAAAAACACTGATGATAGACAAAAACAGGCAAGTGATATTCAGAGCAAAGATAACAAGCTTCTAAAAAAAATCAACAGTGTAAAGGAAGAGACACATATAAAATTAGAGAAAATAGTTTAAAATAGTTATAGTTTAAAATAGTTAACGTGGTAATGGCCTAATATTTAAAATATACAAGAGACTCAAACAACTCAATAAAAAAACAAAGGATCTGAAAAGCTATTTCTTAAAGTAAGGCATACAAATAGCTAATTGATATATGAAAATATGCTAAGCATCAAGACTGCTGATGGTCAGTATTACTTGTCAACTTGACAGAATCTAGAATCACCTGGGAGATGGGCCTCTAGCCATTCTTGTTTATCTTGATTAACTGATTTATCTTTTTATCTAATTATCTTGATAAACAATAAGATGCATTTTAATTTCAGACAGAATCATTTTCTGGACAGGGCATGCTAAGTATTAGCATGCACATCACTCTCTGCTCTCCTAGACCACGGTACCTTGAACTGTAAACTAAAACTAACCCTGTATTCCCTTCAACTGCCTTCATCAGAGTAGTTTATCACAGTGACAGGGAAAGAGACTAAGGCACTTAGGATAGAAATGCAAACTTAAAGCACAGTAAGACACTTCCTTCTGCAAGCTGGAGCAAGTAGAGCAAAGACAAAAGCTTACTGATAGCCAGGATGTGAAACAAAGAAAGTCTTTGCATAATGTAAGAATGCAAATTGGAGAATCTATTATGGCCAGGTCGTGATGGTCAACACCTTCAAATCCCAGCACTCTGGAGGCAGACACAGGCAGATCTCTGCGAGTTCAGGGGGAGGAGGGCAGCCAGGTTTGCAGAGCAAGTTCCAGGATAGTTAGGGCTACAGAAAAACCCTGTCTCAAAAAACAAAACAAAAAACTCCAGTGTGGAAATTATTTAATTATTTTAAAGGGTAAACACAGAAATACTATATGGTCACTAGATGCATAGTAAAAAAAAAATGAATTGGGGGCTGGAGAGATGGCTCAGCGGTTAAGAGCACTGTCTGCTCTTCCAGAGGACCCGGGTTCGATTCCCAGCACCCACATGGCAGCTAACAACTGTCTGTAGTTCCAGTTCTAGGCAAGCACCAAGGCAAATAAATAAATAAATAAAGTTTTAAAAAAAATGAACTAAAATTTGCAATGGAATATTATTCAATAAAAATAAAGAAGGAAATCATGTCATTTTTATAGGTTGTAAGAACCTAAAAGATAGTATATTAGGTGAAATATAATATACTATACAACACAGAAAGGCAAATGTCACATCATTTCACTTATATTAACAAACCTGATATTACAGACCTAGAGTGGAATAGTGTTTACCAAGTGATTAAGGGTAATATGAGAAAATGTTGATCAAAGATAGAATATTTTAGATAGCAGGCACAAGTTGAAGAGATCTATTGAAAATAAGTAGTGACTATAGTTAATGAGATAGTGTATTCTTTTCTTAATTTTTTATTATGAATAAAGTCATATTTTTTATCCATGTATCCCCTTGTTCAAACTCCCTTCCCCCTCCCAGCCCTCCCAATCACACTCTCTTCTCCTCATCACTTTATCTCCTTCAGTGTATTCTTAAATAATGCTTCAAGTAGGTTCAAGAGCTCTTTGTACAAATATTATAACTACATTAATGAGTTTGACTTAACCATTTCATTAAATATAGCTCTTAATTTACTTTTATGTGTGTGAGTGTTTTGTCTGCATGTCTGCTGTGGCTGGTGTCTACAGAGGCCAGAAGAAGGCACTGAACCCTCTGGCACTGGAGCTACAGAAAGTGTAAGCTGCCAAATGAGTGTTGAGAGCCAAATCCATATCTAGCAAGAGCTATAACCCCCAAGCCTTTAGATCTCAATTTAAAGCAATAAAATACAACTCAATTTCAAATAATAAAAACACAACTCAATTTATTGTAGATAAATTATATATATACATACATATGAATCACACCAAAAATAGATGATTTTGGAGAATTCAAGATAAATATCATTTTATGCTAATACTTTACAAAAAATAAGGTTGCTTTTATTTTCCACAAAAATGTGATCTTGATTTTTTTTTAAGGATTTATTTATTATGTATACAGTGTTCTGCTTGCATGCAAGAAGGTACCAGATCTCATTATAGATAGCTGTGAGCTATCATGTGGTTGCTGGGAATTGAACTCAGGACCTTTGAAAGAACAGTCAATGCCAATGCTATTAACCTCTGAGCCATCTTTCCAGCCCCCCACCTCTCTCTCTCTCTCTTTCTCTCTCTCTCTCTCTCTCTCTCTCTCTCTCTCTCTCTCTCTCTCTCTCTTTCTCTCTCTTCACTTTTTTAAGACAGGATTTCTCTGCATAGACTTGACTGTCCTAGAACTCCGTCTGTAGACCAGGCTGGCCCTGAAATTACAAAGATCAGCCTGCCTCTACCTTTTGAGTGCTGGGACTAAGGGCTTTTTCTTCATATAAAGCAACTAAAATATTTACAGGTCCTTTTGTCTATGCTCACTAAGCACGTTTACTCCTCAAATGTCAAATTCTGAGCCAATGAACTTGAGCTCTTTTAAATATGTATATGTATATATATATATATATATATATATATATATATTGGGTCAGTGTTGGTGGTACACATCTTTAATATCAGCATTCAAGAAAGAGAACCAAGGAGATTTCTATGAATTGGAGGTCAGCCTAGTTAGTACATATAACAAGTTTCAGGCCAGTCAGGTCTACATATTAAGACTTTATGTGCAATGTGTTTGTGTTTATGTGTGTGTGTATATGAGCATGTGTGTGAAAGTATATACACTCTTTTTTATTATGAATAAAGTCTCATTTTTTATCCATGTATCCCTTTGTTCAGGCTCCCTTCCCCCTCCTGCCCCTCCCAGTCACTCTCTCTTCTCCCCATCTCCTTATCTCCTCCCCAGCAAAGGCAGGAGGTCCCAAGGTCCCAAGGGTTTAGTTGAGCATCCACTCCAGGCAGATCCACTTTCCCCATCCTAATATCAAGACTGGGTTAGGTGTTCCTCTGGAGGGAATGGCCTCCAAGGTGCCGGTCCAAGGTGTTTCAGATCCCAAGATGTTCAGTGGTTGAGGTTTACAGTTTGGACATGCTTTGCTTTTTGCTTTTTTGTTTAAAGTCCACTAATGAGTGAGTGTTTTGTAGTCACTCTTTTGTTGGGACTGTCGGTTCACCAATAATGGCATGGAATCACATTTTTAATTATAAAAACTCAGCTGACAGATTAGGCTTGTTTCTAACTAGCTCTTTTACAAATTAAATTAATCCATATTTTTTAATCTATGTTTTTTTAAATACTGCTCAGTTATCTTTACTCTGTCTACACCAAGAGGCAGGGTCCCTGGAAATTGCAGGTGTGATGGGAAAAGGAGATTTTGCAAGTAAGGTGCAGTAAAACAAAGAATAATTTGGAGAGACAAAGATGAATGGGCTGGAGAATTTCCACCAGGGAGGCTGGACACATTGTTATGAGTGGGGATTTTATTGCTACTTACAGAGAATGAGAACCCAGGTCCATCACCTAGCTCTGCACAGCAGGAGTGGGTAAGAGAGAGTTGGCCCAACAGGTGGGGTTTTGTTGTTGTTGTTAACATGCTGCTTGGCGAATGGCTCAGGCATAATATTAGCTAGCTCTTGCATTCTAACTCATTTCTATTAATCTATGTCTTGCCACATGGCCTGTGGTTTACCTATTTCTTTACATCTTGCTTTTTGGGCAGCTGGATTGTGTCTGACTTGGCCGTCCTTCTCCTTTATCTATGCTTGGATTTTCCACCTGCTTCTAAGATGTCATGCCATAAGACAAAACAATTTCTTTATTAATCAGTGATATTCACAGCATACTGAAGGACATCCCACATCACTTCTCCTTTGCTGTCTAATAAAAAAGGAAGATTTGATTTTCAACATAGCAAAATTACATATAACAAATCAGCTATTAAACAAGAATTACAGTTACAATATCTAGTCTATTTGTATTTAGCAAAATTAAAGAAAATATTCTATCATCTATCTTATCTTTGTGAGTCTAAAGTTTCACATCTAATTTACCTTTTATTGTTTTTTATTATTATGAATAAAGTCACATTTTCTGTGTATATCCTTGTTCAAGCTCTCTTACCCTTCCCACCACCTCCAGTCACTCTCTCTCTCTTCTCCACATCTCCCCATCTCCTCCCCAGCAAGGGCAGGAGGTCTCAAGGTTCCAATATGACTTAGTTCAGCATCCACTCCTGGCAGATCCAGTTTCCTTACCCCAACATCAAGACTGAGTCAGATGTTCCTCAGGAGGGAATGGGCTCCAAGGTGCCAGTCCAAGGTGTTTCAGATCCCAAGCTGTTCAGTGGTTGTGGCTTGCAGCTTAGACATGCTTTGCTTTTTGCTTTTTTGTTTAGAGTTCACTAATGAGTGAGTACATCCCCTGCTTATCTTTCTGGGTTTGAGATACCTCGCTCAGGAGGATATTCTCCAAATCCATCCATTTGCCTGCAAATTTTAGGATATCATTTTTTCTTCCTGCTGAGTAGTACTCCATTGTGAGACAAACTTATTCTAATATTTATATGGAAAGTCACATGACCTCAAAGATCAAGCTGGACAAAGCCTGAAGAAAAATTCCATATGCAGATATGTCATTGCCAAGCTGCATGCAACCAAAAGTGAATAGAAACCCTTAAAAGAATATAAAGAGCTTAACACACACACACACACACACACACACACACACACACCTTTTGATTTGACTGTAGAAGGGTTGCTTAGCAGAAATTTGTGGTGATCATAGTGCATCCGTGGGCATTAGCTGTGACCTACTGTGCTTTCTTCATCTGTAGCTGAGCCTAACCTGGCTTGAAAAGCTTTAGATTTTATCTTTTATGCTTCATATATTTTAGAGAAAAGAGTTTTATTCCTGTATGGGTTTTTTAGTTTTAGTTATTCTGAATGTTTTTCTTTTTTCTATAAAGTTTGATATTGATTTTCAAAAAAACAATAAAAAAGAAAAAATCTATATAATAACAAAAAGGACTATAAAGAGCAAATGGCACACATAATAGCAGACTTCTCATCACAAACTACGAGAGTAGAAGACAGCACAGCTACTTTTTCAAATGGTTCAGAGGAAAGTCTACAAATCTAGAATCCTATGTCTAAAACAAGAAAAAAATCATCTTCCCAAAGTGAAGCTTCTCTGTGTAGTTATGGCTGACCTCGAACTGACTCTGTAGACTGGCCTTGAACTCACAGAGATCTGCCTGTCTCTGCCTCTCAAGTGCTGGGATTAAAGGTGTCTATTTTATTCCTTCATCCAGTTTGAGATGAGGTCTCACTATGTAGCCCAGACAGGCCTCCAAATCATAGTCTTTCTGTCTCAGCCTCCTTGGTGCTTAGATAACTGACATGCACCACCTGCCTAGATTTATTTTATTTTATTTTTCTCATTGTTAATTTGCCTAAAATATAACTGCTGGAAATAATGACAGTACTGGTATACTAGGTAAACTGAATATATTCTGTTAAATCTTCACTATATGTGAAGCTACTTAATGCTATATGGAAGCAAGGTTCAATTATTTTAAATGGATATTTTAAATAGATATCATAAGCCCTAAAGCAATCACTAAAAAGATAACAGCAAAATAAACTATAAATGATACTACACGAGAGAAAATAGTATGCAACCTTAGAAAAGTTTAAGTAAAACCATATAAATTGTGGCTGGAGAGGTGGCTCAGTGGTTAAGAGTGCATACTACTGTTGTAGAAGACCTGAGTTCAGTTTCCAGCACCCACATTGAGTGGCACACAACTGCCTGTGTTAGGGTTTTGTGCATATATCGGTGTGATTCGCATATACCCAATTACCTAGTGGCAGGTTTCTATGGGTTCCTGTGGGACTGCAGGAAAGCGGCAGAAGGCAGTGGCTGATAGCAGAAGATTCTTAACGCTGTTTCTATATAGAAAAGTGCCTTATTGTCAGCTGAATATGGTTATGATTAACAGAGCGATTATAGTTATAATGGCAGAGAAAGCAAGAAGAGAAATGGAAGAGAAGAAAGGAAGATAAGAGAGCTCCCAAGAGAAGATAAAGTCAGAGACAAAGGCAGATGCACATGGAATCTTGCTTTAAAGGACATCTGACGTCAGAACCTAGAGGAGGGCATGCTTTGACATCAGAGTTCAGAGGACATGCCTTTTTGGGACTAACAGCCTATAATTCAGCTCCAGGGGATCCAACTTTATCTTCTGACTTCATCATGCACCTGCACTCGTGTGCATGCCCACACAGAGATATTCACACATACATATAATGCTTAAATACATTTTTGAAATAAATAAAAGGCAAAGTGGAGAAAAAGAAAGGTTAAATGCAATAAAGTGAAACATTGACAAAGGTTGTTTGTACTCAACTATATAAATATTAGCCTTTTATTTTATGGAGGTTTTGCCTAAAAGATATGTGGCCTTTTTATTTTGCTTTTTTTGCAATATATATAAATATATATGTGCACATAAACATATAACTTAATGGGTTTGACATAGGCTACTGCCATACATCCCTGGCTGACCACAAATTCTTGTCAGTCTTTATGAGTCAGCCTCACAAGTGGTTGGGAGATGTCTGAGTCAGCTTCAGCTGCCAACTTGACACAAACCTAGAATCACCTGGGAAAGGGAACCTCAACTGAAGAATTGCCCAGGTAGTAGGGGTGTGTGCATGAGTGGCTCGCATGAAGATCACAGGGAGTCAATTCTCTTTCCATCGTGTGGGTCCCAGTGACCAAACCCAGGTCCTCAGACTTGGCAGCAAAGACCTTTTCCCACTGAGCTATCCCACTGGCCATGTAAAGCATTTCCTTAATTGCTAATTAATATAAGAAGGGTCTGTGCACTGTGGGAAGTAACATCCTTGGGCATGTGAGCAGTATAAGAAAGGTAGTTGATCAAGCCAGAAAAGGCTGACCACCAAGCAGCATTCTTTGATGCTCCCTGTTTAAGTTCCTGCCTCCAGGTTCCTGCCTTGGTTTCCATTGATGATAAACTGTAATCTGTAAGCCAAATAAACCTTGTCCTCCCCAACTTGGTTTTGGTCAGTATTTTATCACAGCAACAGAAAGCAAACTATAGCAAGAGGTATGGATCAGTAACTTGACTAGCATGAATAAGGCCCTGGGTTTCATCCTTAGGACCACAAAAATAAAAACAAAAATAATCAGTTCTCCAAAGAAAATATAATAATTCCAAAGAGATAAATAGGCACCTAAAAAGACAGCATGAAAGTACATGAGCAAAAAGTACTAGAAATGAAAAGAAAACAAAACCAATTATATAGTCTGGAGAGAACGCATTCCTCTCTATAACTGATAGGGTAGGCAAAAAGTCAGCAAAACATCTAAACAGAATCTTTCCATGTCTTTCTTGTGCGCGCTCTCTCTTTTCTCTCTCTCTCTCATTTCCCAAGACATGGTTTCTCTGTATAGCCCTGGAAGTCGCTCTGTAGACCAGGCTGACCTTGAACTCAGAGATCTGCCTGCCTCTGCCTCCTGAGTGCTGGGATTAAAGGCCACTGCCGCCACCACCACTATGAGCTAGATGGAAGTCGTAATCAACATAATAAAATTAACATTTATGGGCCACAAAGTCCAGCAACAACAAAATGTAAATGCATGGAAAGCACAAAGAGAACTTTTACTAACATGTGTCATACATAGGCTATAAATTATATCTTAATCAAAATTGAGAAAACAATAGAAATTATGTGAACTCTATGTTCATACTCCAAAACCATAATCTAAACCATAAACAGAGAGTCAATAATTTGGAAGTATTTAGAAACTCTACAGAATACTTTTAAATAACCCATGGGTTTCAGAAGTCTCAAGAGAAATTAAAATGTTTTAACTAATTGAAAATAAAAGTTCAGCACATCAGTTATGTGCTGCAGCTAAACCCTGGAGAGAGAGGATTAAATGTCTCCATAACAAAAGAAATAAGACCTGAAGGCAACCAAATTAAGGGAGCACCATAACAACCTGGATGGGGTAAAAAAAAATTCAACCTAAAGCCAGCAGCAAAACATTAAAAATGAAGTTTTAAGCAATCATTGAAACAGAAACCAATAGAAAACACTTTGGCAGAAAACTTTGATCCTTGTACTTTCAGCCACCACCACTGAAGTGATCAACTGCCACCACAGCAGCAGTAAACTACTTCTTGGGCCAAATCTCTGTCTTTGTCTGTACTGCCAGGAGCCACCCACAGCCAGTGACCTGATGTGACTGTGATTAACCAGTCCCAAGGCAGGCAGATCTCTGAGTCTGAAGCCAGTCTAGTCTACATAGTGAGTTCTGGACAGCCAAAGCTACATAGTGAGACCTTGTCTACACACACACACACACACACACACACACACACACACACACACACACAGAGGAGGCAGGCAAGATTAACTCAGTGGGTAAAGGCTAACAATCCTCTTGCTGACAATCCTGATGATTTAAATTTGACCCCCAGGAGAGACTAACTCCTGCAAGTCATTCTCTGATTTCCACAAGCATACTGTGACAGAGAGAGAGAGAGAGAGAGAGAGAGAGAGAGAGAGAGAGAGAGAGAGAGAGAGAGAGAGAGAGAGAGGAGAGAGAGAGAGATTAACAACTAAGAACAATTTTTAAAAATAGGAAAGATCTCCAATGTCATTATTCAACAGGAAAATGAAATCAAAAGAAGAATGAAATGCCACTGCATACATATAGCAAGGACGAGATACGGGATGACTAAAATGTAAAATAGCAAGACAGACAATAGCAACTGTTGATGATGAGATGGGAATGCTGGAATCTTTGGACATAGCTGGTGGAAAGGTAAAATGATGTAGCCATTGCAGAAAAGACTGGCTGCTTCTTAGAGAGTAGAGCATAGGTTTTTCATGACACCTGGCAAATGCATTCTCTGGGTAACTCCTAAAAAAATATGGGAATACGGGGCTGGAGAGATGGCTCAGCGGTTAAGAGCACTGACTGTTCTTTGGGAGGACCTGAGTTCAATTCCCAGCATCCACATGGCAGCTGACAACTGTCTGTAATTCCAAGATCTGACACCCTTACACAGTTATACATGCAGGCAAAACACCAATTCACATAAAGTAAAAATAAATTTAAAAAAAAAGAAATGTGGGAATACATGTTCATAAGCACTTGTATGGTGTAGTCAAAGCAGTATTATTCTCAGTACTTGCATTGTTCCTATTCCCATTCATAACAGGCAAAAGTAAAAGCAGCCTAATAACCACCAATTGGTAGATGCAAACAAAATATGATTTATTCATAAACATAATTTCACTCTGCCATTCAAAGAAAAAGGCGCTGGCAAACTTTTGTTATCTTGGAAAAAATGTGTCACACAAAACAAAGAAGCCCAACATAAATACTGCATGCTGTGCCATTCTGCTTCTATGAAATGTCCAGGATACAAAAATCTATCTAAACCCAGTGTAGATTACTGGTTGTAGTGGCTAGAGAGAGTAGGAACGACCATTAATGGAGTGGTAATAATGTACTGGAATTAGAAGTGTGTTGATTTCAAACATTTGCAGATATACTAAAGAATATTAAATTGCATGCTTTAAAATAGAATATATACTACATTTCAAAAAAATCAGTCACAGATTTCTATTTCAGGGAACTAAAAAAAAAACCCATAATTTTTGGCCAGGCATGATTATCATGGCTTTAATCCAGCTTGGGAGGTAGAGGCATGTGGATCTTTGTGAGCTCAAGGACAGACTGGTTTACAAAGTGAGTTCCAGGCTAGCCAGCAGCAAAGTAAGATCATATTCGCCCCATTGCTTTCTTTTATTACCACTGAACCCCTTGCTCTTTCTAACAAACTTTCCTTCTACTCTCATGCCTCCCTCTCTCTCTCTCTCTCTCTCTCTCTCTCTCTCTCTCTCTCTCTCTCCCTCTCCCTCCCTCTCTCTCTCTCTTTGTGTGTGTGTGTACTACTCTGTTTAATTGGGCTGGGTGGGGCTTATTTATTTAAGCAAGGAAAACTTACCAGGGGCTACACTACTGGGGAAAATAACCCCCACCCCCTTCCTTACTGAGATTTCTTATTGCTTCACTTATCCCAGATTTGGGGATGAAGAAGCCAGAAGCATAGTGATATTAGTTGGGACAGATATAAATTTACCATCAACTCAGTTTTAGCTAAAGTCCAGAAAAGGAGTAGCATAGCAAACTGGGAAAACCTTTAAATGGTTACCTGTAGAGTCATTGTAAACAGCACAGAAAAGAACTCACAGTTCAGAGAAAGGAGAAGAAGGGTACAGTCTGAGAAACACAATCCAGCAGCCCAAGAAGCAAGATATGTAAGTACCAGTAAGCCAGTAGGTATGTGACAAGACATAGATTAATAGAGATGGGTTGAGTTAAGTTATAAGAACTAGTTGGTAAAGAGCCTAAGCCATAGAGAAAACAGATCATATTTAATATAAGCCTCTGAGTAATTATTTCATAAGCAGCTGCAAGGGCTTTGTCCAGACTGGGAAGCCCAGAAGGGTCAGAAAACTTCTAGCTACAGTGCCCCTATCTCTCAGATCAATCAAGTCAATCAAGTCAATGGGGATCTCCAACAGGGAGACACCGAATGATGCTATAACTCAGCTTTCCCTAAGGGAGCAGAGCCAGCAGACACCAGTCAAAAGAGAAAGCTGAAAGAGAATCCTCTCAGGAGGATATGCACATTTTACCTGAAAACAACTCATTAAACTAGGTATGATATACACAGCTTTAACCTCAACACTCAGAGGCAGAGGCAGGTGGATCTCTTTGAGTCTTAAGCCAACCTAGTCTACATAGCAAGTTCCAAACCAGCCAAGATTACATAGTGAGACCTTGTCTCAAAAAAGAAGAAGAAGAAGAGGAGGAGGAAGAGGCTCAAGACAGAAGGAAAAAGCAGTCCATACTAAACTACATAGTAACTAAAGTTTCAAATATTAACAACAAATAATTAGAGCATCCAGCAAATAAACAAAATATCTTGACAACTCAAAACGAAGAGATTGTTCTTTCTCTAAAACACATGGGCACATGAAACAAGTGGCACCAACCTTTTTCAAATGTTGAAACCACTATCAGTCCAAATTTATACACTCAATAAAAAGACACTGGTACAGAAAAGTAAGATAAGTTACTGCCAATGGCCATGAAGAACAGGTACGGGGCTGAGGAAGGAGCAGTGCAGTGTTGGAGCACTTCTCCCACTACATGTAAGGTCCTGGGTTCCATCCTCAGCATCGTAAAAGAAAAAAAAATCAGAGAATATAGAGCCAAGACTAAACAGGAAGGACAACAAAAATGTCAAATATCACGGAATATCAGTAACAAAGGACCAGTAGGCAGAAATAGAAATAAATACCTCTTTCATATTTATAAATGGTGGTGGCAGTGCGCCGCCCAAATGATGGGTGTTGGGAACCAAATTCTGATCTTATGAGCTCTTAACCTCTGAGTCATCACTCCAGCCCCAAAGTTCAACATAGCCTGAAGTATAATGACCCAAAATTCCAGTTAAACATACCTATTCAAAAAAATTCAACCAGGCGGTGGTGGCACACCTGTAATCCCAGCACTCAGAAGGCAGAGGCAAGGGGATCTCTGTGAGTTAGAGATCAACTTGGTACTTAAAGTGAGTTCCAGGAGAGCCAGGGCTGTTGAACAGAGAAACTCCTTTTCTCTGAGTAATAGCCTCTGTTCCTCAAAAAAAAAAAAAAAAAAAAAAAGGAAGGAAGGAAGAAAGAAAGAATGCTATAGAGATGGCTCAAAGGTTAAGAGCACTGACTGTTCTTCCAGAGGTCCTGAGTTCAATTCCCAGCATCCACATGGTGGCTCACAACCATCTATGATGACATCTGGTACCCTCTTCTGTATACTGCATACATAATAAATAAATAAATCTTAAAATAAAAGAAAGACTAAAATATGTTTCACAGAGATATATGAATGTCCACAACAGCATTTTTACAATATTTAAAAGTGGAAATAAATCCAAATGTAATCACCAAGTGAATGAATGTAATATACTGAAACAATGAAATATTATTTATCCATTAAAAGGAATGAAGTCCTAATAAATGACTCAATATTAATGAACCTCAAAGCACATGAAGCAAAAGAAGGCGGCAGAGATAACATGTTTTATAATACAATCTATTTGAAAAGCCTGCTAAAGCAATAGTAACTCCCAACACAGATTGATAGTTACATAGGATTGGGAATGAGAATGCAGGGAGGTATTGGAATGAGGCAATGGACATATTCCAAAGTTAGTTTGTGGTGATACTGTACAATTCTGTAAATTGACTAGCATTGCATACTTTAACAAATAAACGAAGCTATCTTTTTAAAACTATGTAACCCTCTCAGACCCTTAAACCTGAGACTTTGTGCCTCTATCCCTCATCTATCAGATGAGAAAATTGCCATCATGACTTCCTTAGCACATTAGGTAAACAAAGCTTTATACCCCTGTTTCCCTCTCTATCCACTCCCCAATTTACTAGCCTGAATGCTAACTTATTATTTAAAAGCCACTAGGCTTCATGTGTTCACTGACAGTGGATACACAAAACATGTTTTTCTCAGTTTTCCCAATCCAAATCCTCCTGGCAAAACTGATTACCTTTGCAATCACACATACTTTTTCAGCACCATGTATTTGCAGGAAAACAGATGAGCTGATCAGATTGTACTTGCACAGTTGGCCAAGTGCAACACTCCTCTAAACTACTTTGTCCTTTTGACTTTTGGCTAAATGTCAGAAGCCTCTTTCCAATGTATTTAGTTTGTTTTGCTTAATTTTGTTTGAGGTAGTGTCCAAGGCTGACCTCATACTTACTATGTAGCCAGGAATGAACTTGAACTTGTGATTCTCCTGTCTCTATGTCCTGACTTTCGGGATTACAAATATGCACCCCCATTCTCAGTTTATACTGTGCTGGAAATTAGATTTAGGGTTTTTCCTACATGTTAGTCAAGCACTCTACCAACTAAACCACACCTCTGGAACTTATAGAATTTCCCCAGTCCTCTTTCCTTTCTTTCCATCTCCCCTAATAACTATGTCTTAGTTGTACAATAGCTCCAGTATCTTAACTGCATTTATCACAAAATCCAACTCTTACTCCATTCCCTTTCTGTCAACTAGTCCTTTCTAGACTAGTCTTGACTGATGAATAAGAGGAGCTACCACTGGAGCAGTAATGGGCAAAATAGTATTATTCCCTCTAGATATTGATTTACTGGACTCTATAGATAAGACGTTTGGGAAATATTTAATCTCCATGATTTTATCTTGCTTCTTTAAAAAAAAAAATCGGGCCCAGAATATTGAAGTTGATCTCAGGTCTAAGGTCATTCACTCTCATTGTTGATATAAGATATTTAAAAGCACTAGGAAAACCAATGATTATTATGAAATATTTTAAGATTCTATCTTTTACCCTATTCTCTGGCTAAAGTAATGTTCTCTATACATCAAAAAACTACATAATGTCACAATTTACTTTTCAATTCAAAACTAGCCAAGCTACTGAATATAAGGGAAAAGATTTAATATTAATAATAGCAATTCCTTGATATTTGAACAATATCTCTTATAGAAAAGATTTCTCTCTTCCTCGCATACCTAAATATTTTGCATATTACCCTTATGCTGCAGATGCAAAGCTCACTCTAAATTCCAGGCTCTGTTTTTCCAGTCACACCATTTAATCAGAATGAAAGTTCTGTTAGCAAAAGGCATAGGGAGGCGAGTATTAATATAGAGTACCTGGACTACGGTATTTATTCTGTTACAGAGCAGCTGCACTACTCTATAGTATTAATGGCACAAATTCTGTGCTGATGCCAGGTATGATCCAGTTTGGTATATTGCCTAGAAATTAAAAATGTGTGGTCTCTATATTTCAGTGGTGTAGAGAAGTAGAACATTTAAAATGGGGAATGGAAAAAAGGTCACTACAGACCTGAGTGAATTATTTAAATTTCCTGACAGTCAATTTTTCATCTTTTTAAATGATTTATTTATTTTTATTTTATGTTCATTGCTGTTTGCCTACATGTGTATGTGTGTGAGAGTGTCAGATTCCCGGAACTGGAGTTAGATAGTTATTAGCTGCCATGTGATTACTGGGAATTGAACCCAAGTCCTCTGGAATAGCAGCCAGTGCTCTTAACTGCTGAGCCACCTCTCCAGCCCATCACTTCTTCATCTATAAAAGACATATAAAGGCGCCTACATCACAAGATTGTTTGAATTAACTGAGCTATGGTATTTGGAAGGCTATAGCTTGGGGTCTACAGGTGATGTCAATTAATATGTCTCTAAACTGGCATGCCCTTTACCCGCTCTCCAGCTCCACTCCTCAAAACCCCAATTTCTTTTCCTCTCTCTCTCTCTCTCTCTCTCTCTCTCTCTCTCTCTCTCTCTCTCTCTCTCTCTCTCTCGCTCCCTCTCTCCCCTCCCCCCTCCCTCAGACAGGGGTTCTTTGTGTAAGCCTAGCTGTCCTGGAACTAACTCTGTAGACCAGGCTGGCCTTACTCAAAGACTCTCCTACCTCTGTCTCCCAAGTGCTGGGTTTCAAGACATGTACCACTATATCTGGATTCAAACCTCCAATTGCAAATCTGCATACTCTTATTCATAAGAACCAACCAAATGCACCGTTCCACCCAGCCTTTCCAAGCAACTTTAGGCACGGTAGCTGTTTGTGTAAGAGTACAAGGCTTTGGGAGTAGGAAGAGATTCTAGATTTAAAAACTTGTCTGTCATTTACTAACTCCACGACCTTGGACAAATTGCTGTCTTTGTATCTAACTGTCCCTTGTGGAATATTTTAATCAACATGGTACACTTATCATAGGGTTGTGGGGAGATTAAATGGGATACACACACAGTGCACTTCGCACAGTCTGTGACACTTAACAAGTCCCCAAAGTACCATTCAGCAGAAGAAATTAATAGAAAGTTTCCTCTTTTGTAAAACGTTAATAAAAATGCTTACCCTTCTCTCGGGATTGAACAATGTCTGCATAAGGGATTGACATATGTGTACTTTGAGATATTTTGGGCAAAGTCCTAAACTCGCTTTTATAGAATTTGCTTTCCCTCGACTGCCTGCATGGAAGTAAATATAACCTGCATTAATTAACAGGCACCAAAATGAGAAGTACGTCCCCTGCGTACGAGACTGACGTCTGAAGTGCTGTATGAAGATCAGCACCCGTAGACCGGACCTCGAGAATTCCCTGGAGTTCACCTCTACCGGCCCCCTCCCCTTGGAGCCGCGCAAGCGTACACCGAATTCACTCCCTGGTCCCTCATGCCCCCGCCTCCAACACCCGCTCTGTCTGCCCAATACGCAGGCGCGTCTCCTCAAGTGCCTGCCCTACCCCCTCCTCTTTCTCTTCAGTCCGTTCCCCCTCCTCTCCCAGTAGCTCCGCAGGTTCAAACTCTTCTCCCGGAGAGTGGCGGCGATCGTGAGGTCACGTGATGAGCATCCTGCTGCCCAACATGGCGGAGTTCGACACCATCTCGGAACTGGAGGAGGAAGAAGAAGAAGCAGCAACGTCGTCGTCCTCGCCGTCGTCGTCATCCTCGTCGTCCGTATCTGGGCCTGATGAGGATGAGGAAGATGAGGAGGAGGAAGAGGAGGAGGAGGAAGAGGAGGAGGAGGAAGAAGAAGAAGAGGAGGAGGAGGTGCCGCCCCCGCCTCGGGTAGTGAGTGAGGAGCATCTGCGGAGATATGCCCCAGACCCTGTGTTGGTGCGCGGCGCCGGCCACATCACTGTGTAAGTGATTGGGGCCGGGGTCTTGCAGAGGCTGAGATTTGGCGACAGAGTAATGGGAAGGGCATCAAAGGGCCTGCGAAGTAGGGAAGGGTTGACTAAGACATACTGTTAGCAAAGGACACCTGGTCTAAATAGAGAAACCGCAGATTGAATAGGTGTAGTGTAAAAGAATAGAGGAGAATGATGTATCGACCCTGAGAAAAGAGTGAGTGTAGGACATGGAGTTGCGGGGTGGAGAGCTAGAGAGAGGCACTGGAGTAGTGGTGATCCGCTTGTACGTGTGCTGGCAAGTGAATAGCCTCTAAACTGCAGGATGTACTAGGCTTCTCTGCTGCCAAGATTGATGGCTAGTGGAAAACAGCTCTACTGCTGTGACATGTGACAAGATCTGGGCTTGGATTCTTCAAAACGAAAATGTGGTGCATTTTGTGAATAATATAAATATTTGTCCACCCACATATTTATCCATCGATTCTTCCTATCCAATGCTTATGTGAATGAGTACCGTCATCCTTTCTCTGTTGAACGCACTACTCTGACGTTCCTTTAATAACATATCATTAGAGGTTCAGGTTGATAGGAGTCTATGCAAAGTAGAAAGAGCAATGGATTGAGGGTGAGAGATCTTGGTTGCTAAACTCAATTTCCCTTATTACTGGCCCTATGACCTTGGTCAGTTGATTCTTACTTCTGGGCCTTGGGTTCTCCATCTCCAAAATGAAGGGTTTGGAGTATGTGTTTCTAATTTGACTCTGAAATAAATTAAGATGCCTACAGGAGATTTTGAATGCCCAAACACTATACAAACATTAAATATACAGGGAAATTGGTCCTTGATGAATTGAGGATGATTTCTCTAAAAGTCATCCAGGGTGGCTTCTTTTACATTGAAATCCTATGTTGTATTTGAGAAAATAAAGTGTGCAAGAAAAAAAAATGGTCTCTGGGCTTTAAAGAGGTCTTCCCCGTTTTTATTTGCTTGGATTGTAAATACTTAAATTTTTGAATATGATGTTGTGTTCATGCTCTTAACTATGTTGCCTTTTTACTGCATTTTCAAGGTATATTTGCCCCTCCTCATTATGTCTCACTATCTTTAATTTTGATCATGGCTTGCCCAGTCCCTGTGACTCAGTTGAGTGCCTGCATGAAGTCATTCAGTCTGGATCAACTCCTCAATCGTGTTATCTTTTTATTTTTAACGTGTCAACTATTTTGACTGTAATACACTTTTAATCATTGAATGACTGTGTTATCATTTTTTTTTTTAAATTGTAGCGGGAGGCTTTGGGGAGACTTTTAGGCCTTATTTTTTTTTAGGTGATTTTAAGAGAGGTTTTGCCAGTCCAGGATTTTTGCAGCTAGCCTGCAATGTTCAGGTGCCAACTTCCTGTGCTGTTTTACTTCCATTCCTTTGTCACCAGGGAGACCATTATTCAAACTAATTATGATTCTGACATCCAGGACTCTTTTTATACAGATTATTTTACATGGCCAGACAAAGAATGGTATTTTATACTCTGACCCATAATTTTATGTTCCATCTTTCCTCATTATTTTCTGAAATTCAAACAATGACTACATAGCAAAGAAGCATAATTTAAGTTCTCTGATGCTTTCTGGTGGCTCCATTCTACTCAACAAACAACCAATTTCCTTTCTTCATTTAAAACAGAGCACTGAGGTTTGCTTTGTCTAGTCTCTTGTGGATATAATTCCCTGCCAACACCTTCTACCCTCCTCACATACAGTTTTAAAATTCTAGAATTATGTGTAAAGGGATAATGGTAGTATCTTGGTATTAATTGGAGAAAAGTCTGAAGAACATAAGCCAGTACTTAAATAACTAGACATTAATATTATTTGGGAAACTGTCTAGTTTTGTTGTATACATTTTCTTAATTAGAAAAAACATTTGATGATAAATATCTAACATTTTAAGAAAAAGACTGTTTGAAGGTCTGCTGGAAACCAGGCATGGTGCTTTATGCCTGTGGTTCCATCACTTGGGAAACTAAGACAAGAAGAGTGCCATGAGTTCAAGGCCAACCTAGGCTACAGAGTGAAATACTGTCTCTAATAAAAAAATTGGATTGGGATCTGAAACATAAACTATAATAACAAAACAGAACTTTCTATATGTCGAGTAAAGTAAAATCTATAAGAATAATCTTAATCTAATACATTTGAAATATCAAATTTTGTTTCATTTCTTCTGATGTAGATGTGTAGATTGCTCTAAATTATAAGTTTTATTGGATTACAAGATGTGATGAAACTCAAACTAGGGCATTGTGCATCCAGGTAAGCATCACTGAGCTACACCCCTAGCCCTATACTAACTAGAGAGTGAACTAACTCCCTCCCTCCCTCCCTCCCCCCCCCCCCCTCCTGTGTTTGTTTGAGACAAAGTTTCTCTATTTAATAGTCTTGGCTGGTCTAGAACTTACTCTGTAAACCAGGCTGGTCTCAGACTCAGAGAGATCTACCTGCCTCTGCCTCTGAGTGCTGGGATTAAAGGAATAAGCCACTACTGCCTGGCTGAGTGAACATTTCTTACTCTCTTATACCCTGACTTTATTCTCTGTTCAGTCTTCATCTGTAGAAGATTTTGTTTCTATTCTAAGTTTAAAATTTGAGAGTTATCACCATCAACTGGATTTTTTTAAAGGAGAATATTTTGTAGCTTTTTACGGTGAGATAGATATTTAAGGCAATAGATATGTTTACTCTGACTCTAACTTGGTATATCTTAAACTCAACATTTTTCCAGCCCAAATGGGTTATATTTCTAGTTGTCACATTTCTGGCACTGACCCTAACATTGTACTCTCCCATGGTAATATTTGAAATCTTTGAACCATTTTGACTCTTCTCCTTGAATTGCCCTATGTCCAATTTTCCCAGAATTATGTCATCATAATTTGGAAATTTGCTTAGATTTCTCATTTTCTCTATCTCTATTTGGCACCACTCTTGTTTGAGTTGCCATCATCTCTTTCTTGAATTATAGCCACAGTTTGCTGTCTCTCCTCATTTCATTGTGCATGCTTATGCCAAACTAATTTTCTTAAAATTCCATTTAATCGTGTCACTGTTCTGTTGCAAACCTGCAATGGATCTTTATTAGATCTTAGTGCTCCAAACATCAGAATTCAAGGAGTCCTTCTCCATGCCCAGAACTCATCTCTTCTATCTCCCATACTTCTAGCCTCCACCCAAGCAAGGTCTTGTTTGTATCATTAAGGCAGGCCCTGGCTCCAGTAATGCCTCACATTGAGAAATTACAGTGTCACATTAGTCTGAATTAATGGAAGGTGAATATTTGGGCTGAGAGAGGGGGCTTGGCTATTATGAGCAAGGCCCTGGGTTCAAGTTTCAGCATTTTGAACAGTCGGCTGACTATTTTACAAAGCTTTAAGCCATCATATAGCCTTGTAAAAAAAAAAAAACATGCTTAGTTCCAGAAGAAAGATCTAAGTAAAACAGACAAACAAACAAACAAACAAAAACCTCTGTTTGTATTATATGGCATAATTTTCCTTTTTCTTAGTACAGTAGATTTCACTACATGTACTTCAGAATTAGTATTAAGTATAAGTATATAGTTTTCTAGCAAAATAGTGGTTCTTGTTAGCAGAATTTGACTGCACTGATTCCCAACATGAGGACATGAACTTTAATTTATGCAAGGTTTTTAAATAATTGAAAATAGTCATTTTTTACAAGTATGGAAAGCGAGGGGTATAGGGAGGTAGGGAAAAACAAGAAAAAGGTTCCATCCTTCCTTGCCTCCATTTCCTATAATCCAAAGAATCATTCTAAGAAATTAAAATGTAGGAGCATTGAAAACACTTAAGAAAATTCAGTCATTGACAACCACCAGCTTGGTCAACTTCAAACACATAATAGATTCTATATTTAATAAAGTCAATAAAATGGCTTATGAGTAGTTCCCAAGTGCCTCTTTGTCTAATGCTGAAGAGTGCCACATCTTGGCTAATGCCTATTACTGGTGAGTAATGAATAGATGCATTTGTGTAATCTCTGTAGAGCCATAGTTCCTTTTATCTTTTTTTTTTTTTTTGGTTTTTTGAGACAGGGTTTCTCTGGGTAGCCCTAGCTGTCCTGGAACTTGCTCTGTAGACCAGCCTGGCCTCAAACTCACAGAGATCCACCTGCCTCTGTCCCCCACCCTCCCCCATCCCAGGATTAAAGGTGTGTACCAGCACTGCCAGCTGAGCCATAGTTCTTAACTTCATAGTTTGCTTATGAAACAAACATAAGGTGTTTATTTGGCAGCAACCTTTTCAATATATTTGTAGCTATTAAGTGAAACCCTCAGAATGTAAGTTTTTTGAAGTGAGCACTCCTTTATGTCCTCAGTGTTAAACAAAGACAATATTTAAGAAAGAAACCCCTGTCAGGTGAGAACAGGATAGCTATTACTTGTTAGCCAAAATTATGAGAATAGTGAGTCTGGTTTGTTTTCCATTATGCTTTGTTTGATATTTGAGATGGATTCTCAGTATATAGCCTAGGTTGGCCTTGAACTCACTATCCTCCTGCCTCATCCTGGGATTACAGGCATTTGCCACTATACTAGCTTTTTTATATTTTATGATAGAGATAAATAGTTGATCCTCTATGTGCACAGGTTTTACATAAATCCAACCATTTGCAATTCAAAAATATCTAAAAAATACCATCTACATTGAACATGTATGGAAATTCTCTTAGCCTTATTCTGTAAACAATATAGTACAGCAACTATTTGCATAGCAGTTGTATTAGCTATTACTAGGATGATTTAAAGAATACAAGTGGTTATGTGCAAATGCTATTCCATTTTAATATAAGGAGCTGCAGAGATGGCTCAGCAGTTAACACTTGTTGCTCTTACAGAGGACCCAGATTCAGCTCCCAGTACGCATGTGCACACTCATAACCATCAGTAACTCTACTTCCAGGAGATCTGGCACCCTTTTCTGACCTCCAAGGACACCAAGCATGCACATAGTTCACATACATACATGCAGGCAAAATATATGCATAATAAAATCAAATACATATAAAAACTAATATAAGGGACTTAAGTATCCTAGGATTCCAGTGTCCAAAATGGGGCTCAGAATTGATCTTCCATAGACACTGAGAGATGTCTATATGCTGCTCATAAAGAAGCTTTTTAGAAGTAAAAATATACTTCCTTTACCATTTTAATATACTTTTTATTTTAGAATTTTCATTTGTAAAGATTCATTAATAAGGATTAGCAACTATTATTATTTTTTTAGTTCCCATTACTTCTTAACTAGATAGGAACTTGACTTTAGGTGAATCATTTAATTAACTGATTTTTTAAAATGTTTTTGAGTGCTAGGATTAAAGGCATGTGCCACCATGAATGTCAGCTTCCCTGTCCAAAAAATGGGGGTGACAATACTTCTCTTGGAGGCCTTTAAGACTTTGAAGTAATTAGGTACTTAGCACAGTGTGTAGCCTGGTAAGTACATAGTTATTGGTATACGTTGCCTGTTAGTGCTGTCCTTTCATGGAGTTTTCAATAGTCTTTTTTGCTTATCTATCATGCACTGACATAAAATTGTTAGTTATTCTAATATGGAATTGTCTAACATTCAAAAAGTAAACTAAGTTATCCCTATTCACTTCAACAAGTAGATGAGCAAGGGCCTATAAAATTCCTTTTGACATTATTACATATTTCAGGGAATATACTGGAAGAGAAAAATTTAGAGCCAAGCATTTCTTTTTCTCAAAATGGTTGAGCAAATGAAAGGCATTTAAAAAGATCCTTGGATTATCTGAAGAGTAACTGGTCACAAGTTATCAAAGTATAGTCCCAAAATCTACAGTAATGGGAAAAGAATACTTTTTAAATGTTTTTCAAGACAGAGTTTCTCTGTGTAACAGCCCTGGCTGTCCTGGAACTCACTCTGTAGACCAGGCTGGCCTAGAACTCACAGAGATCTACCTGACTCTGGGCTGGTTAAAAGTGTGTGCCACCACTGCCTGGCAGAAAAGAAAACTTTAAAAAAAATTGTACACATGGACAAAGTAGGAAAAATAGCATAATTCATTCTCACATGTTATCTGTCATCCAGCTCTAGCGATTATCTACTAAAGTTGATTTTAACATAGAAACATTTTAGTTAAAAATTATAATATGGGGTCACTGGAGAAACAGCTCAGCAGTTAAGAGCACTGGCTGCTCTTCCAGAGGATCTGGGTTTGATTCCCAGCATCCACATGATGGCTCACAACCACCTGTAACTCCAGTTAGTTCTAGGAAACCCAGTACTTTTTTTGTACTCCAGGAGTCACACACACACACACTTAAAATATACATAAAAATTTAAAATAATGACTGCTGACTATTCTTAGTCCTGTGGGTATAGTTAGAATTTCACTTTTAATTTTTATTACTTGAAACAATTTTTAACTTTAACTATATTCTAATAATAATCTTCTCCTTCCTCAAGGCTTTCCAGATCATCTCTCCCTACTTACCCACCCAACTTTAATTTCTTTCTCAAAAAACAAACAAGAACCCAATACAACATTTTTAAATTGCTTTCCTTAGATTTATTTAGCTGCTAATTTGGAAAAATAACCAAAAATTTATTTTTGTAAGTGTGTAAAGTTTTATTTGGAACATATCTTTTCAATGTAGTGTTAAGGACTTATCTATGGATTTTTAAAATCCATTACTTGGTTTTAACTGGGATATACCTCATAAAGCTGTGCATATTCAGGACATGTTTTTAAATCTGAAGACCAAAGCAAACTGCATGGGTTTATAACCTCTTGGGAGAAAGGGTTAAATATGCTAAATAGAATAGATTTTGTTTTATCTTTGTTTTTAAGGTTTGGATTAAGCAACAAGTTTGATACAGAATTTCCCTCCGTTCTGACCGGGAAGGTAAGTGAGTTTGCTTTGAATTTTCCAATTCTAATGCACTGTGTTATGGTTTATTCAATGTTGTGACAAATGCTTTGACTCACTGGTAATGAAGCCAAATAACAGACGGCCTCCCTACCTGGAAGCTGTGTTCACAGTGACTAAACAGTGTTGCCATGACTACCAGCCTCTGGCCAGCTATTTTGTCTGTTGTGTTTTAATGTCAGCCATTGTTTATTTACCTGTTCAGCTTTTCCAATGTCGCCTTTTTTGCCCAGCTGTAATTGTTTTCACCTAGAGCTATAATTTCCAATATTGCATTCCTAGAATTATCTTTGTAACTGAGTCACTATAATTTTTAAAGTGTTATGTGGCACACAGCATTTATTACAAATAAAAAGCGTCACACTTTTGGTTAGAAGGTTTTCTTCCTTTTAGATCGAGTTTTTAAAATCAGACTCCCAGCATCAAATAACAACTTCTCTATTTCTGGATTTCTCTATATTCAATTGTATGAATAAGCATTCTTGCTCAAAATTCAGACTTCCCAGGAATCAAACCTATACATATGGATTAATGTACAGCATAATAATTTTAAATAACATTGTATTATATACTGAAAATTCACCAAATGAACATATTTCAGGTTCTCTAAAAGAAATGATAAATAACTATGTAAGGAGATATGTTAGCTTGCTTGACTGTAGTAATTCTTTCACTCTGTATATGTATATTAAAATGTCATGTTGAGCTGCTGTTGTGGCACAGATCTATAAACCCAGCACTAGCATTCAAGAAGGTCATGAGTTACAGGCTAGCCTAGTTAGCTACAAGACTAGTTACAAGACTAGTTAGAACTTGTGTCAAAAAAAGAAAAAAAGAAACAAAGAACTAACAAACCACCAACCACTCACTATAAGCAACAACAAAAATCCCAGCATATTGTACACTTGAAATATCGCCTTTTTAAAAGTGCTGTATTTGGGGAAATTCTCTTACAGAAATACTAGCTTTCATCTCTGAGAGATGGCTCAGTGGGCAAAAAGTGCTTGCTCAGCAAGCATGAGACCCTGAGTTCAGATCCCCAGCATCCATATAAAAGCCAGGTACAATGACTGGCATTTGTAACCTTAGTGCTAAGAAGCAAAAACAGATCCTGGGGGACACTCTCGGGCAGTTAGTTTAGCAGAAATGATGAGTTCCGGGTTCACATGGAGATCTTGTCTTTTTGAGATCTTGTCTCAAAAACTAAGGCAGAGAGTGAAAGAGCTTCGAAGACACCTGAAGTCCATCTCTGGCATTTATACTTGGACATGCAAATGCATGCCTGCATGTGCACATATACACACAATGAGAGAGAGACGGAGGGAGGGAGGGAAGAGGAGGAGAGAAAATCTCTGGTGTAAATATTTGGCATTGGTCTCTAATATGTTCTACCTCCCTCTCCTAATCATTCGGAATACTTCACCTAGTGCAGCAGCAGCTTAAACTTTGTGTTTTATAAACATTTTCTTCAAATGTGTAAAATTAAACATGGAAATAGCTACTGAATAATGGTTAGAACATGGTAACTTTAATATTAAAATTAAAGAAAAATGTAAATCAAAACATCTTCAATAGAAAATTTCTTTATGTTTTTCTTAATGCTGCTGCATGTGTTGTCTGGAAAATTACACCCAGCTTTAATACTTAGCTTAATTTTTTACATGTTTAAAATTAGAGACCTAGAAATTTCTAGAAAACTGTCAGTAAATATAGCTCCCAGGCATAAGCATTATCCATTTTTGGAATATCTTTTCACACCTCTTCATTTTTTCCCAAACTTTCTAGAGCCAAAAATTCCATTGACCCATAAGATACTAGAATCACAGTTGTAAGAGTGGTAAGCTACTTTGGATATCCATTCATACAACCTAGATGATCTGGATGGGAGCTGTTCTTCCATTCTTTTTTTCCCCCTAATCTGTCTGTCTTTTTTCTTTTTAGGAACAGGGTTTTGTTATGTATCCCAAGCTGCCTGGAACTCATTGTATAACCCAAGCTGGTCTCAAACTTGTAGCAATCCTCCTGCCTCAGTTCTCTATTATGATTACAAGCATGAGTCACCATGCCTAGCTAAAACATCTATTCTTTACAGGTGACTATTTTTATAGTATACCTCATACTGATATGTGGCTGTATGTTCAAATATGTGTTATTTGTATTGTTCACATTTTCTCATGTACATTGAGTAATGTAGAGATGATAGTGCAGTGTTTTATTAATGTGTGTTTGACAATGAGAAAAACACTAAAAGTAATTCTGAAAGTCGGATGTTGTTTTGTTGCTATGGGTCAAGCCCAGGGCCTTGCTCACACTAAGCATGCATGTACTCTTCTCTCTAGCTCCTGGAGGTCTGATTTTAATAGTCACATGTTTATGACATAAATACAAGTTTTATTTCCTTAATAGGATTTTGTTTTCTCCAGTAGGTACTATTTCACGTGTATAGATTACTGTGGATTAATAAACCATTACTCTAATAACTGGGGGGAGGGGAAGACCTATATAAATGTGGAAAACTAAATAAAAAGTTCTTAATTCCCAACTTAATACTCCTTATGTAAATTATCTTAAAATGGGTATGTAGCACATAACAGAAAAGAATTACCCTTTATAAAAATCAGTCTTTTGGCATGAGTGAGATAGTCTAAGTAGCTGGCTTGAGATAAACAAAGTTGCAGCAAATTAGGAAAATCTAGAAGGCCATTTTGTAAGTTCTACAACTCAATACTAACTTTTTACTTCTTTTGTGTTAATTCTTGTAAGTGCAGAAAAGATTGTTTTCCCCATTTCACTAAAGGTAAGTTCTTCTGCTGTGATAGGACAAATCATGTAGGTATGTATGTTTGTGTATATAATGCCCAGAAAGTGAAACACCCATATACATTTTTTAAAAGAAGTGAGAGCTTCCGGTCTTCAGCTTGAAAGAAGTGAAGGGCATTATGGAGAGAGCGTTGTGTAGTGTTGGGAATGGGGAGCCATAAAAATGGCCCTCCTCTATTGTGATCCAATATGACAAGTGATTGCTATGCTTGTGTTCCTCACAATGAGGGAGGCGAGTCAGTCCTGCTGGGCTTTGCTTCAATTTTCTTCTGAGTCTCCTGCATCCTGTTATAAAATATTATGACCCTTTCCCTCACCTTCATGATGTTGTTTTCTTTTTTCTTTCCCAGAGAGTCAAAAGGAATGACATGTTTCTTTACAGCCTACTGTCCAGTGAGAAAGTCAAAGGCTCCCAGCCACTATTCAATACTGAGAAATCCTCAGTTGTATACAAGTGAATGAGTCAAAGGGTACTAACTTGGAATCTGCAGTTATCTAAACATTTCTCTCCGTATTTGAAGCTGACAGTTGACTCCCATTCCCTATCTCTACGTTATGAGTTGTACTGTTACTCCATTACATGTTTTTCTGCCTGCAAGCCAGTCACGGCATCTTTTTAAAGTCAAAATGCAGACTGTAGTTTGTTGTTTGAGATTCTAGTACAAGTTTTTCAATAGATTTGTCTTATGACCCCAAATTTGATTTCCATTTTTAGGAATTTTAACCTCTGAGTTTTAATGTGTCTGTAAAAAAGAGTATCTGTTAAAAGTAGAAGGTTTAGGAGAAGGAAAATTGCTGAATTGGAGAAGTATTGTTTTCATTTTCAGAAACAGGTAATGAAAGACAGTTTCCTAACAAACTGTTGCATCCCCCGGAGTGTAATTGATCTCATTTCCATGCTTCAGACTGACAGCCAGCTTTCCCTTCCCTCACAGCCTTCTACTACTGTTCTTCCCTGCAAAAAAGAAACTTCTTTTCTTTTTTTTTAAAAAAAACTTTATTTATTTATTTATTTGCCTTGGTGTTTGCCTGGAACTGGAACTACAGACAGTTGTTAGCTGCCATGTGGGTGCTGGGAATCGAACCCGGGTCCTCTGGAAGACCAGACAGTGCTCTTAACCGCTGAGCCATCTCTCCAGCCCTGAAACTTCTTTTCTAAGATTCTTTGTACACTGGTTTGTTCTTTTGAATAGATTTATTTCTTTTGTGTTTGTTTGTTTTAGTTGTTTGAGACAGGGTTTCTCTCTGTGTATCCCTGGCTGTCCTGGAACTCATTGTGTTGACCAGGCTGGCCTTGAACTCACAGAGATCCGCCTGCCTCTGCCTCCCAAATGCTGGGATTAAAGGAGTTCACCTCCTCCCCGACTGGACATATTCATTCATATCTCTGGCATAACTTTGCACATTTAATTTTCTCATCTGTATTTACATACTTGTTTTCAAATAAAAGTTTAAATCATAATTACAATCTCTCTTTTTTTAAGTATTTCAAGGCTGGCCAGTTGGCTCAGTGGGTAAAAGGTACTTGCCACCAAGCCAGACAACCTGAGTTACATCCTGAGAGCCACACCACAGTGAATGTTACTGACTCCTGTAGGTTGTCTTACATAGTCACAAAAACAGATAGATAGATAGATAGATAGATAGATAGATAGATAGATAGATAGATAAAAATGTAGCCAATATTTTCAAATAAGCAAAACTTTAAAAGATGACAATGCTGTAGAACATAGTGCAAACTGTAAGAGCTGGAAGTTAGGGTTAGAAAATGATGAGGATATCAGAGATGCACTGATCCAGACAACTGGGATGTGCTTCCATGCTGCCAGCATGTGCAGGGGATTCAGCCAGGACAAGAAAGGTCTCTGGCCTGTGTGGGGACAACCTAAAGGTGACAAACTGAGCATGCCTTCCTTGAAGAACCATTCTGAAATGAAATAAAATTGTCATCAGCTGAGATAGAAAATATTTTGGTTTTTTTTTTAATTTATTGTTAAAATACAAAAGTGATTTTGTTCTTTAAAAAAAAAAGCCTGCATTGCAGAGTGACTACAGTTAGACCCAGTGGGGTTCTTGTTTTGTTTTGTTTTGTTTGGAGGGGGAAGGGAGGAATTCAAGATGGTAGGGGAAAGCTGTTCTCTAAGTACTCCTAGGCAGTGAGGTCAAGGATCGTATTTTTCACAAAATGTACAAATTGTCAGCCAGTAGCATTTAAGTGCTTAAAGAACACAAATCAGGAGTCTTCTTTTAGTATGGACAATAGCTTCATTTGCTGAGTGCCTAATGTACTTGAGGTACTATGCTAAGTAGCTCTATAGCTGTTACCTCATTTTGTCTCAGAATTTTCACAACAGAAGGAAAATAATTACAGCCTGTTCATAGGGGAAGCAATAGTACACAGTTATGAAAGAGTAAGAATAAAAGCCTAAGGGAAGGAAGGACTCTGGCCTCCCATGCCATTCTATGTGTCCCTTAGCTCAGGTACAGGGGAAAGACAAAAAATTCACAGAGGTGGAAGCTATCTTTAACTGTTATTTGGTTGCTTGGTGATTACCTGTGATTAGAAGGAAGTTAAATATTGGTCTTTGGGACAGATAAATCTTTAGATAGTAACTAGGCACCTTGTTTTTGAAAGGAACATCAAAGTGCTGCAGGTGGAGTAGAGGATCCCCTTAGCATGGGCTAGCCCCTGGGTTCCATCCCTGCTTAGTGTGGGCT
The DNA here is from genome assembly GCA_004025045.1 of Sigmodon hispidus. Lineage (NCBI taxonomy): Eukaryota > Metazoa > Chordata > Mammalia > Rodentia > Cricetidae > Sigmodon > Sigmodon hispidus. The sequence continues at coordinate 92,588 of PVIH01007311.1, forward strand.
AGCCCCTGGGTTCCATCTCTGCTTAGTGTGGGCTAGCCCCTGGGTTCCAACCCTGCTTAGCATGGGCTAGCCCCCGGTGTCCATCACTGCTTAGTGTGGGTCCATCCCTGGTTCTGAGAAGGGAGAGGAAAGGGGAGGAGGGGACTATCTCTGGAAAAATCAAAAACTGAAGAGCAATGAAGTTTCCTTCAAAATGTAGCAGATTATCCTTTTATTTATAATCAAATTTGTAACAAAACTGTGCTCTCTCCATGCCGTTCAGATCAATCCCTTTGCCTTCAGAGAAGTTAGGCAGCAGCTTTTCTTTCTCTACACCTGAGGCGTGATTTACAAACTTTCTTTTTCATAGTTTTCCAGCCACGAAATTCTTTCTAAGGTGGAACTTCCATTTTTAGTGACTATATAAAACAGAGACTATCAGAGCTGGAGAGATGACTCAGTGGTTAAGAGCACTGGCTGCTCTTTCAGAGGTCCTGAGTTCAATTCCCCAGCAACCACATGGTGGCTCACAACTATCTGTAAAGGAATCTGGTGCCCCTTTCTAGCATACAGGCATACATGCAGACAGAGCACCCATAAAATTTGTAAATAAATAAATTAAAAAGATAGGACTATCATTTCACCTATACATGAGGAACAGGAATTCAAAAAAATTAAATGATTTTTACTTGTGATTTTCTCAGGCATGGTAAGAACTAGAAGTCCAGTCTCCTGACTTGGTTTATTGATGTTTTCTGATTTCAATTATAAAGCATAAATCTGTGGATTTATTTTTATATTTACCCACAGAAATGTCAGTTCACTGGAATTCTTGGTACACAGTAGCTGTCACTGTGTTTTAACAGTGTGGATGGACAATGATGTCCACTTTCTCATGTAAACAAAATTTGAATCTCTACAGTTTCAAAACTGATCATTGTTAGCAAAAATAGCCATTTCATGAACTGAGTAATTGACTCATGGGTGACACCAACAATTCTAATAGCGCTCATTTACTTAATGTTTTCATTGTGATAGTGATGAATTGGATCTGTATAGCGTCCATTAATATGTATGCTAATGTGGATTCTAAGACATTCCTGCTAAAAACAATTTAAACTATGACCAAGTGACTTCTCTGGCACAGCCTTTTATGTGGAAGAGTGAAGCTTTTAGGTTTGTGGTGCCACACATTGTAGGGGGACTTTCATTTTGCAGCAATTTATTTTTCTACCAACATAAGTTTTGCTTTCACAACCAGATGCTGAACATTTTTCTCTTGAACTTACCATCTGCCAACTTTCTGAGTAATGCAGTATCAGCGTGGTGATCCAGAAACATGATTTCACTGAAAGCAGACTATTTTTAGTGTACTTTTGAATCATGTAATTTGCAAGGGGAATTTTTGATGTCAATCTTAACTATATGGGTCATGCTCATGCCATTGAATTGACTCTGTCATTGTTTATAGAGAAACAACTACTTTCAAGAATGCAATGTTTAGAAACATTAAATTTGTGTAAAGACTTTTCAATCTTCAAAAGTCAGAGCGGTTATGAATGTGGTATTTGCTGAATAACTAACAAATGCTTTAAACATAATTACCAGGTATTACCTCCTGTTAATGTATTTATGTATTTTCCTGCAATCAGTAGCAAGTTGAACTATTATATATTGCAAATTTGCCAGAATGAAAAGGTGTTAAGAGTTTATTTCAAAGTAACTCAGGATTATTAGCAATGCCTAATTTTAATTCCATCTCCTCTGGTTGGTAGTTTGGTTTTTGTTCTTGTCTTGCGCTTCTAACCGCAACTCAGTCCGCATGCTGGAAGACTGTGAGCACCATTGCCTTAGCAAGAATGTTTGGTAACAAAAGTGCTTGATGGGTCTCCCTTCAAGTTGTGTTGCTTTTAGTTGGTTGGTGGTCATTTCAGAGAGCTGTGGATATTACATGAAGTTCCGCAACCATGAAATTATATTGCTTCACTTGCTGATGTCTTCCAAGAGTACATGGTGCAGATTTATGGAAAGACTATATTGAGACACTGAAGTATTTCTGATAAGACATTTTCCTTGGGATTGGGGGTAGTAGGAAGCTATCCACAAACTCATAAAGTTAGTCCCCTTGTTTTAGGTGGCTCCAGAAGAATTTAAGACCAGCATTGGCCGTGTGAACTCGTGTCTGAAAAAGGCTCTCCCAGTCAATGTGAAATGGCTGCTGTGTGGATGTCTCTGCTGCTGCTGCACCCTGGGGTGCAGCCTCTGGCCTGTTATTTGTCTCAACAAAAGAGTGAGTATAACCAGCCTATTGTATAACAATAAATAGAGCTGCCATTTATTGGGCATTTACTATGTGTTAGAACTGTTTCCATTTACTTTACATGATTTGTGTAATTCTCAGAACAATGCTGTCTTTATTTTAAACTCTGGGAAGAGAGACTAAGCCACTTGTTTAGCCTTTATCAATACTTTTTCACTTAATATGAGTTTCCACCACTTGAAATAAATGCAATGTAATTGACTGTATTCAGGTAAATATATACGGATTACTTAAAAAAAAAAAAAGAATGATTTCAATAGTTCTGAGCTACAAGTGTACCAGGAGAGCATCTTTGGCTGTCTGAAGCTAACCAAAGGCAGAGAAAGCCCTTAGCTTTGAACATGTCATAATAGCATTCCAAAATATCCTTTCTAGTTGTGTCATGAGTTTAGGACACTGCCTTAATTTTGTCTTATTTTAAAATTATATTTTTATTTCAGAACAGTTTTCCTCAGTGGGAAGATATCTTTGAAAAATCTGATTAATGGGCTGGGAAGAGTTCAGTGGTAGAGTGCTTGTCTAGCCCATGTGAGGACCTAAGTTCAGTTCAAGTGTGTGATGGGTAAGAGCACTTTCTGTGTGAGGACCAGAGTTTAAATCCAGTACCCATGTCAAAAGCCAGGCAGGGTAGAGACAGAAGGCTCACGGGGCCTGCTAGCCATCAGCATACCTCCAGGTTAAACAAGAGACTCTGTCTCAAAGAGATAAAGGAGGTCAAGCAAGACATTTTCCTTTGCCTTCCACAAGGTCACACTGGCACATGCTTTTACATCCATACCACATGCATATGTACAGAGAGAGAGAGAGAGAGAGAGAGAGAGAGAGAGAGAGAGAGAGAGAGTTCTTTCCCTAGTGCCTACTGATTTTTTTTTAAACTTGTAAATAACTATTGGTCCACTAAATCAGATATAGTATTATAAGTTGAAAATATTCTCAAGAAATATTCATTTTATCTTGTATTTTCTCTTAGGCTCCTTTCAAAAAGACAGTTAATAAAATGCTGTCAATTGTATGACTTTTTTTCTTAACCTAGAGCCTTGAGCATGGTATGCAGGTGGTCTACCAGTGCATCATAACCCCAACTCTTGTTTTTATTTTGAGACAGCATCCCATTAAGTTACCCAGGTTGATTTTTTTACTGTGTAGTCCAGGCTAATCCTGAACTCCTGGAAAGCTGTCTGCATCTGCCTTTACCTCCTGGGTGCTGGGATTATAGAGTCGCAGCACTGCCACAGGCGTGGCCACTGTTGATCTTTAACTCCCTCTGTAGCCCAGGCAGTCCTTGAGCTCCCTGTCTTTCTGCTCCAGCCTCCTTAGCAACTGGGATTATAAAATGTGTGTCACCAAGTCCAGCTCCCCTATGACTTTTTGAATGGAAAAGTTAAACACTTTACTGATTCCCTGGAGGTTATTAAAACCACCAGTAGATCACAGCTTTGCTTTAAATACAGTTTAATTTGTTTGTCAAAGCAAGAATAGTATTTTCAACTGGCTTCTTATACATTTAAAAAGCTGACAACATAAAATTTTTAATTGTATCTTTTAGAAGTTAGAATCAATAAGTTCTACCCCATTATTTTAATGCATCAGTGTGAATTAATCATGATTTGGACTTCCTATCACACAAATGTAGCCAGTCTCAATTACTTAGAAACAAGGGTTTTGGTTTTAATGTTATCAAGAATATCTTTCCCCTGTGACTTATATATGCTATTGTCTATCTCAGTACCTGCACCAGAGAACCAGAAATAAACATTTTTTCCAATCATGTGTTTCTGTTCTGAGTATTTCTTAGAATATTTAGTGAAAGCTGAGATGATGTTGATTCTCTGATATCCTTCTTCCTGCTGTTGCTTTGGTTATCTGAGAGTTTCCAGCAAGATGGTTCAACTAGTAAAGGGGATTGATGCCAAACCGGATAACCTGAGTTCAGTCTGCAGACCCACACGGTACAAGAGAGAACCACTTTCCACATGTTGTCTCTGACCTCCGCATGCTGCATACACTCACTTACACAGAGAGAGAGAGAGAGACAGAGACAGAGACAGAGAAACAGAGACAGACAGAGACAGAGAGATTTTTAAAATGATTATTTATGGAGTTTGAGAGATGCCTCAGAGTTTAAAGGGTTTACTGCTCTTCCAGATGACCCAAGTTCAAGTTTCAGACCCATGTCAGGAGGCTTGTAATCACCTGTAGCTCCAAGGGATCTGAAGTTTTATTCTAGCGTCCATGGGCACCTTCATACACACACACACACACACACACACACACACACACTTTTAAAAATAAAAAATTAATCTTTAGAAATGCCGATTCAAGCTGGAAGTAAAACAGAGTGCTTACTCTGCGTGCACAAAGCCCTGATTCAGTCCCCAGGATCCCATAAAGCAGGCATGTCTAATCCTAGCACCTGCGGTGAAAGCGGTAGGAATGAGGTTTAAGTCTGTCCTTAGCTCACATAGTGCATTTGAGGCCAACCTGGGCTGTGCGAGACCCTGTCTAAAAAGATCTTTTAGTGTAGATTTGTAAAGCATTACACTAACAGCCAAACCACTCCTCTATATTCTTGAACATTTAGAATAATTATCAGGGGCTGGAGAGATGGCTCAGAGGTTAAAAGCACTGCCTGCTCTTCCAGAGGTCCTGAGTTCGGGTTCCCAGCAATCACATGGTGGCTCACAACCATCCGTAATGAAACCTGGCACCCTCTTTACTGGCGGGCAAAAGTACATGCAGACAAAACACTGTATACATAATAAATAAATCTTTTTTTAAGTTTTAGAATAATTATCAGCTTTAAAAAAATAGAATACTGAAAGCAGAACTATCTCAGTGAGACAGCACTTGCCTAGAGTGTTTGAAGTCATGGATTATACCTCTGGCACCTCATTAATTAACTAATTAATTAATTAATTTTTAAAAGAAAATTTGTGCTATCCAGCCAGTTTCTCCTAAAAGCTAGAGATCTGAGAAGACTGAACTTGAATGAGAGATAATTGTAACCATGAAGATATGTAGGTCCAGTGAGTTTCGACTTAATCCCCTCTTACATGTAGGTACAGGATGGGGCTGGAGAGATGGCTCAGAGGTTAAGAGCACTGACTGCTCTTCCAGAGGTCCTGAGTTCAATTCCCAGAAACCACATGGTAGCTCACAACCATCTGTAATGAGATCTCACATGAAGGTATGTGAGTCTAGTGAGTTTTGGCTTACCCTCTCTTACACAAACCACAGAAGCAGCTATGGTTTCATACTTAGCTTTGAGACTTGGTCATGACATCACCCTTACATATGAAATGAGTTTAAGCCTTTTCCTTTTTTGCTTTGAGCCCTTGATAAATTGAGAGGGAGGGTCTATTCTCATAATGCAAATATGATGACAGTGTTTTAGTAGGTAGAGCTTGTAATTACCATCATACTTGATTCTGTGTTTGTGGGGTTTTTTTCAGTATTTAAAAAAGAATAAAAATAAAAGTTCTGCCCATACATCATGTCATATAGAAAAGGAATCAGGCTTTGTCATGAAAGAAAAATAGTTCCAAAGTTGTATTAAGCATTTTTACTGGTGTCTTTCATAGAGTGTATGTGTGTTCTTGTGTAAAGGCGGCATGAACCCAGCCTATACAGTGCTATAATTTAGATGTAACCTGCCTTTGAACCTTTGAGGGTATTTTTTGTTTGCTTTTTGAGACCATGCCCCCTATCCCAGGCTGGCCTTGAACTGACTATGTAGGTGAAAATGGCCTTCTCATCCTGCATCCACCTCCTGAATGCTCAGATTATAGGCTACTATAGTGCTTCTAGGCCTAGTTTAAATAGTGCTAGGAATGGAACCCTGGGCCTTAAGTCTGTGCAGGGTAAGCTCTATACCAGCTAAGTTACATCCATAGCTCCAGCCACTATCCTTTATCTTCTGCCAAACTTGAATCATTTGCCTATAGCCATATATAAGAAAATGATTGTATTTATAACATATAAATGATACTAAAAGCTAATGAGTATGCTCCCTCACCTACTTTTTGGTCAGCCTTACTGGCTAACAGCTGTACTTCATAAGATTTTATTTTCTTTCTTTTTTGAGATAGGATTTTAGTGTGTAGCCTGGCTGTCCTGGAACTCACTATTAAGACCAAACTTACCTCAAATTCACAGAGATCTACTTGTCTTTGATTCTTAAGTGCTGGCATTAAAGGCATGCACCGCCATGCTCAATTGTATGAACAATTTTCATCTGCTTTCCAAAGTACAGCAATTAATACTGAGTTAACTTGATACACAGTCAATTGGACAGTCAGTTGCCCATTCAGTAATTTTTCAAATACTTTTTTGAGAAAGGATTTACATACCATGAAACATACTCATATCAAGAAGATGAAGCATGTGGCTGGAGAGATGGCTCAGTGCTCTTGCACTGGCTGCTTTTCCAGAGGACCTGGGTTCAATTTCCAACAACCACATGGTGGCTCACAACCATCTGTAGTGGGAGCTGGTGCCCTCTTTTGTTGTGCAGACATACATGCAGGCAGAGCACTCATATATGTAAATTACATTAAAATAATCTTTTTTTAAAAAATTAATTATTTAGTTTTAGTATATTTACAAATAGTGCTTGTGTGACCATTACTACACAGTCTAACTTTAGAACATTTCCTTCACCTTAAAGGAAATCTTGGGACCAGTTGTAGTGACTTCTTCCAGCCCCTCCTCCCGATCCCAAGCAAGTGCAATCTACTTTCTCTCTCGTGTTTCCTTTATATTACTTTACATTTTTATATTTACCTGTCTAATAAATATAAAACTATGTTTATAATATAAATTTTATTATAAATGTATTTTTACTTCATAAATTTATATTTTTATATCCCTATCTGTTACTTCATGGCTGGCTTTGAAGCCAAGAATAATGGTTTTTATTGGCTAGAAACACATACAGAAATTGCCTGTGAAGCCACTTTTTTTTAAATATTTTTATTATTTTATGTGCATTGGTGTTTTGCTTGCATGTCTGTGAGGGTGCCAGATCTTGAAGTTAGAGACAGTTGTTAGCTGCCATGTGGATGCTGGGAATCGAACTCAGGTCCTCTGAAAGAACAGTCAGTGCTCTTAGCCAAGGAGCCATCTCTCCAGCCCCATGAAGCCACTTTCAAGTGTATAATTCAGGGGCATTAAAACCATTAACATTTTAATACAGCCATCACCATTATGCAATTCCAGAACTTTTTCATCATCCCCAACAAATAAACACCCATGCCAATTAAGGCATTCATTCTCTATTTCCCATTTCCCATCACCTCAGGAAGTTAAGAAACATTCCCTCCTTTTTATCTTTCAGAAGAGTTTTAAAAGGATTAATATTAATTCTTAAATATACTTGGGAGAGGAGCTGGAGAGATGGCTCAATGGTTAAGAGCACTGACAATTCTTCCAGAGGACCTGAGTTCAATTCCCAGCATCCACATGGTGGCTCACAACCATTTATAATGAGATCTGTTACCTTCTTCTATATAATGTATACATAATAAATAAATCAAAAAAAATATACTTGGGAGAATGTACTAGGAAAGCCTGGGATTTACTGTGTTTGCAAAGGTTTATCAAGTTTTTTCATTATTTTTTTTATTTTTAATAAAGTCTCATTTTTTATCCATGTATCCCCTTTAACTCTTTGTTTTTAATTTTTTTTTTTATATTCATCCAAGGTTTTCCCTCCCTCCTCTCCTCCCAGTCCCTCCCTAGATTTTGTATTTCTATTTGAGTCAATTATAGGAATGTGTTCCCTTTGTCTAGGTTATCTAGTTCATCTGCATAGCATTCTTCTTTTTTTTTTTTTTAAACTTTATTTATTTATTTATTTATTTATTTACCTTGGTGTTTGCCTGGAACTGGAACTACAGACAGTTGTGAGCTGCCATGTGGGTGCTGGGAATCGAACCCCGGTCCTCTAGAAGAGCAGACGGTGCTCTTAACCGCTGAGCCATCTCTCCAGCCCCCGCATAGCATTCTTCTTAGTATACTTTCCTGCTCTTCATTCCTCTAAGGCTGGTGGTAGTTTGTTTGGTCATTTGAGTCTTCTCTTGCAGCTAGATGTTTGTTGTATTTGTCAGTATTTTCAAAGGTAAGACCTTTTGGTGATTTGTTTTGTTCCTACTCTTTTTTCTTTTGGTCTTTCTTCTGCTGCTTTGGTTTTAATTTGCTCTTTTGTAATTCCCTAAGGTATGAATTAGGTTATTGATTTGAGGCCCGCCTTCTTTCTTTCCACAGCTATGGACGGTCCCTTTCCTTCTAGACATTACTTTAGTTGCAGCCTCTAAGTTTAGAATGCAGTAGTTTGTTTTCATTCACTATTTTCTGTTTGGCTTGTCGGCTCTTTGAGCTATTCATTGCTTCAGGATATTTCTTTCTTTGTGAATTTCTTTGTTAAGCTGCATAGTTGTTTTGTCCATTGTTGAAAGTAGGATAGCAAAGTCTGTATGATTGTAGAATTACCTAATTCTTACCTTATTGTAATCAATTTTTAAACATAATTTGTTTTTGTTCATTGTGCATATATTCATAATAAGCCTTCTTGATAGATTTATCCTCAATTCATCAGCTTCTAATATTAGTTACTGAACATGTATAACATCACCAAACTCATTATGTTGAACTCATAACTCCAAAGGGTAGAGTCTTTATGAGATTATTGTCCTTATATGAAAAGACCAAAGAGTTCTCTCTTCTCACCCTCCACCCACTTTGCTTCTCTATCACCATCTGTGTCTCTCCTTGTGATATGAAGAGATATATAGATCAAGCTCTCAGCACTCTACTAAGAAGGCCCTCATCAGAACTCAACCATGCTGGCTCTTGATCACAGATTTGCAGACCTCCACAACTGTGAGATACAAATTTCTGGGTTTTT